>JAQHUG010000120.1:2956319-2978724 GCA_028555095.1 Dicrostonyx torquatus
GCTTGCCTCTGCCTCCCGAATGCTGGGATTAAAGGCGTGTGCCTCCACCGCCCGGCCACCTTACTTCTTTATTGATGAAGACTTCAAATTCATCCATCTGTGTTGGAATTTCTACTGATTCAATTTTGTGCAGGTCTTGGGCATGTACTCACATGAGTTCATGAGTGCTACAGCCACATCTAGTCCAGAGCACAGCATTTCGTAACACTCCTCGACATCCTCTGGCTTGTTCTTTTTATTCCCCTTGGTTTAAGGATACAGAATCCCATCCTGCAACTCTGGCTGGCCTGAAACTTGTTATGTAGACCAAGCTGAGGCAGGAGCTCATGAGACCCAACTTCTTATTGATAGTTGATAGCCAGTGGGGAAAAGAGAATCATTATTCTTTGGGACTACAGTAACTGAGAAAGTGTCCATTTTTTAATTTTTGACCTTCAACCCATGCACATATGCACATCACTAAATTGTGTTATTTTTATTTCATTTTAATTTTTGAGATTTAATTTGATTTTATTTGTATTAATGTTTTTATGTGTAGCGGAATTTCAATTGTATTTTAATAAATAAAGACTGCCTGAATATCTGAGAGTAAAACAGTCCCACTGGTTAGCCTTACAGACCAGATTATGATAACACACACCTTTAATCCCAGTAGCCACAATGACACACACCTTTATTTAATCTCAGTAGCCATAATGACATACACCTTTAATCCCAGTAGCTACACTACTTGCCATAGAAACTGGGCAGTGCATGCCTTTAATGATGGTGGTGCATGCCTTTAATCCCAGCCCTAGAGGGGATTATAAAATGGGAGGATACAGCTCTCAGACACACAGTCTCCTGAGACTTCAGAAGGCAGGATCACCATTTCAGAATGAGGTTGAGGTAAGAGCCAGTGGCTGGCTAGTTTGCTTTTCAGATCTTCAGGATGAACCCCAATTTCTGACCCTGAGTTTTTATTAATCGTGCATCATTCCTGAATGTATGCCTGTGCACCATCTGTGTACAGTACTATGTAGACCTGGAACTCACAGAGATCTGCCCTCCTGTCTTCTGACAGCTGGTATTAAATGTGTGCACCACCTTGTTTGGTTCTATTTTTTAATGCCTCCTCTTTTGAGACGTTCTCTGTGCCTTGAGTGTTTATAAAGATGTCCTGAGAACCCATAGTCACTCATTCTCACATTTTGACCAGTTTTAAGTCTCTGCATTGATTGTTGCCCACTGCAATAGGAAATTTCTTTACCATGGTTGAGAGCAGCCCGTGTCTATGGTTATAAACATAAATATTTAGAAAGTAGTTTGGCAGCATGACCCATTTAGCAAAATAACAACTGTAGCTTCCTCCCCTAGAGCCTATGATCTCCCAGTCATGGGCTTTTGACCAGGTTTACAATAACAAACATGAATCTCTCCTATGGAGCAGGCATCATATCTGATCAGAAAGCCACGGGGTGCCCTAGAACAGTCGTGGTGCTCTTGTATCAGTGGGTTCATCTTGCCTGATGGGTCAGTACTGTAGCATGCAGGTTTCAACACCAGGTAAGATTATTGATGTCTATTTCCCCTCAGCAGCCTTCATGGCACCTTCCGACACTGTGAAAGCTCCCTAGCAGGAAAGAAGTTTATCAGTAGGTTTTAGATTGATTTCTCTATGTCCTGTAGTTACAGTGTGGGGCATCTTCGGCAATACAGGCTTGCCACAATTGCATATGTGCTACAGCTCTTTAGTCATTCATCTACTGACAGACACTTTCATGTTTCAGCTATTAGAAATAGTGCGGCAGTGACCAAAAATGATACAGAGATCAAATAACTCAACAGCAATAATAACAATAACCAATTAAAAAGGACAAAGGACCCAATATGTGTATCATGAAGTGCATTTTACAGAAGCACAAATCTTCCAAGGGCTACCCACCCAGATGAGTGCAATGAGGACAAAGGAAAAACCAAGTCTGAAGCTGAACCTCCTGGCTGTGCGGCTGGGAGGAGGGAGGGGCACACATTTATACACATCAAGGTGTTAGGAACAGAGTCTCCTATTTCCCTGTGGGGACGAGTGAGCCCTGCAATCATTACTCCAGGCTGCCCTGTTGTTTCTTAGCCCATGTCAAGAACATCAATTAAGGGAACTCCAAAGCTCCTGCACCCTGCACACTTCAGTCACTGAGCAATTATCGAGTCTCTCAGCCCGGCAATTATTTCCTTGCTGGCCTCTTTCATGTATCCAGCTCCCTTGGTACCCTTGTGCAAGGTGGGGACCAGGTGACCCACTGTAACAAGTTTCTTGTCCCAGGGGCTCAGGGAGCTGCATAAGGGACACAGGTGGATCCACAGTGGAGTTAGAAGGACAGGCCACAGTGGACCAGGAGCCTGGGTGACAGCCAGGTGGCCAGAGACAGATTTCTGATCTGTCCTTTGGTCTCAGTGGGCACTTTAACAGCCTCAAAATGCTGGAGACAGGCTTTGCTATAGGGAAGCAAGGCCTCTCTAGCAGGGCATCAGGCCTATTTTCACTGTGAACCCTTGGTGTCTCCTCTGAAAACAGACAGAATTCACAGAACCAGTTACTTCCCCAGGGCAGTCTTTCTATCTTTCTCTCTCTCTGTTTCTCTTTCTGTCTCTCTCTTTCTTTGTGTGTGTCTGCATCTATGTCTCTGTAAATCTGTCTCTATTTCTGTATCTGTGCCTCTATCTCTGTCTCTTTCTCTGATTCTCTGTCTCTGTCTCTCTCTCGTGTGTGTGTGTGTGTGTGTGTGTGTGTGTGCACACACACATGAGTGGGTATATGTGGAGGCCAGAGGCTGACATTGGATGTTTTCCTTAATAGTTTCTTCACATAATATTTTTGAGGCAGAGTCTCTCACTGAGCCTGGCACGTATCAGCAAGCCCCTGGCATAGAACTGTCTCTGCTCACAAATGCTGGGGTTACAGGCATGTGCCACTGTGTCCTGCTGTTACATGAGTAGGCATTCAGACCTTGTCTTTGAGTAGTAAGGTTCCCACCTCCAAGGCTCCGCCCCATCCCCTGGCTTTCTTATTCTTACTCACTATTGCATCTCACAATCATAATACATTCTGGCATAACTGTTGCTTTAGTATGAATAAATAAGTGGAAGGAAGGGAATGGGAAAGATTGTGATAGCAAAAGCACACATGCTTCTGGAGGTTGTGTCCGATGGATGAGAATAAAGAATCCCACACTAGCTCCCAATAGGGTATAATAAGGGGTTCTTTATTAAAGGGAACTCACAGATCACAACGGGGAACAGGAATGGAAACCAACATCCAGGTGTGGTGAGCGGTGAGAGAGATCAGGCTGACCTGCACTGTTTTTTATTTGTACCCAAGGCCACGCCCAACCTGGTCCAGCCTCTCAAAGGCCACTGCCTGAAGGAGATTCCTCCACCACCTCCCCCTTTTGTCTAAATAAGAGAGTTTCAAACCCAATACAATACTGTATATAATAAGAACAGATATCAAGTATTAAAATTAGAATTACAACCAGCACAAGCAATATTAAGCAAGAAACATATGCTAAATGTTTCAGTAATTATTTTATCTTATAGAATCTAAGTCTTATATTAGAAATAGTTTGGCTAAGTCTTAAGAGGAAAGTAGTTACTACTATCTAGTCTTCAACCCCATCGAAAGCCTGAGAAGGGAGATAATATTACTTGAGTAGGCAGGAAGTGCAATCAAGCAGCTTCCAAAATGTGCAGTAGATGACAGAGACAATTGGCTACCTGGGCAATCACCCAAAATCTCATTTGCAACATTGGACCAACCAACTTTGGCTAAGGCCTAGAGTAACCAACACACCATTTTTAGAGGCAGGAAGGTTTCAAAACCATCTTACAAAGTCTTGGAAAGGTTTGGCAGTCTTTTTTCTTGTATCCTACTTGTCCAGTCTGGACACTATACATTTTGTCAGTGGTCGAGGCATGGGCAGTTCCTTGCCCAAAGGCCAGTTTTGCCAAGAAGAAAACAAAATCTAAGTGGAGTGTCTCCAGTGCTCAACAGTCTCTCAGAAATAGGTCGGTGCTGTCAGAAGCAATTGTGTCTTATGTCAATTACCATATTCTACAGTTCTTTGAAGTGGTTGAATATTACTTATCTATGCAGAATAAATCTCTACATTTCTAAAGAACCTGATTAGCCTAACTATAAGTATGACAAACATAGATGACTATTGATGCATAATACTTAATACCTGTCTAACTTAAAAACTAAGACTTTATATCAGAATATTAAACAATCTTTAAACAACTGTGTAGCAAATGAGAACAATGACTTCAAAATGTAAACAATGTATAAGTATCTTGATCAGAGGTAGAAATGCATAATTCAATATGATAAATATATCCAAAAATTGTAACAATATACAAAATGTCTTAAACATACATGCATACAATCTGACAAAATAACTTTGCATAGGTGTATAAATATTGTAAACAGAAATAGGAGATATTCAATATAACAAATGTAATTTGAATTTGTATCAATATGCATGACTCTATTCCAATGTAAATTGTCTGTAAATAGTAGCTCATAAGTATTCACTCTATTACTCACTATTATTATTATTAGTGTGACTAAGCTCACACCAAGCTACATATTATCCCATTCAATTTCCTTTTTTTTGTGAGATCCCTAAGCCTACAGAATTTTTACCATAATCCCCAACCCTATACCAATTATAATCAACCCCTAAATGATGTCACTAACCCTGAGGATAAACTTTGTTGGGAGAGGGGACATCGTCTTCTAGAATTACTTTCAGCTGTCATGGGGGCGATGTTCTTTCTATGGGATCCTGTAAAACTAAAATGATGGTTAAGTTTAAAGATTACTGTCTGGTATAATTGCAAATAGTCTCTGAGTAGTCAATAGGGCTTTTTTTTTTTTGAAATTCTTGTTTGGGGTTTTGGCCAGAACGTTGTAAGAAGGTCCACCATTCCAGCTAACCAAGTTGGAACCATCTTAAGCAGCTGGTCTTAAAGTAGCGCTATCAGCAGCATGACGTCATATTAACCAGGTGGAGTCATTGTTGTGGGGCCCCATCTTTTTCCTGGAAACTTTAAAAATTACTGCAGGAAAATCTATTGTTCATTGTGGAAAACTTTAACATTAGTCATATAGACATATGTTTAATGAAAGATACGATATAGACAAAAGTAGGTATGGAGGGAGAAAAGTAAAATTTTCCCTAAAATCTTTTTTTTCTCTCTCCCATACCAGATGGCTCCTGACATGAGACAGAAACTCCGAACTTTTCATTTAACAACATGTTTGGATTTAGAGAAGGATAGCCATTTTCCAAGTCCAAAGCCAGCCTTGATTTTTAAGTAAGTCTCTAATTTTACTGGATAGTAGATATAAATATATATGTACAGAGAATGAAATTTTAACCTGCAGATGACCTGTCTTCATAAGTCATTTTCCTCTTTATTCAGTGACCCTTTTTGGATAGTTATCTTTTTCTGTTTAGACATCCAAATGTCCGGGGTTATCCTGGCTTGTCGTGATATGCGGTAGTAACTGGGCAGCCCACGGAAGATAACCATTTCTGTACCCATGTCATGCAGCTCTTCCTGTACGTGAAGAGCTGTTTCATGGGGGTTTGGGGGACTCTGGGATCCTGAGGAAGAGAAGAGGCTGAGCACCTCAAAGGCAAAGGGTGGAGTCACTTTTGAGTGTTTATCTGGAACTAGCTGAATCCTGTCCTTAACCTGCTATTCCCTCCTGGGAGTTCTGTAGCATGCATTTCCCACAAATGAGGACACTCCTCTGTGTAACCATGCTGTATTTATCAAGATCCGTGTTTAGGGGATGAGGAGATGGCTCAGTGGATAAAGGGTTTGCCATGTAAACACAAGGACCTAAGTTCTAATCCCCAGAACCCATGCAAAACTAGGCATGCTAGTTTTACATAGTTCCAGTGCTTCCACAGAGAGAGAGAGGGAGTGGGGTAGGGAGGGGGAGAGACAAAGAGGGAGGGAGGGAAGGAGGGAAAGAGCGAGAAAGAGAGAGATGGACAGACAGGGAGACAGGAGAATCCTGGAAGTTCCTCGGCCACCTAGCTTGCTGCATGTAGCAGAGAACAGCAAAAGAGAAAGCCTGTCTCTCACAAGGTAGAAGTGACGACCTATATAGATGGGCGCCTCAGCTCTTCCATCCCCAAGCTTCGTTTTCCTCCACAAACTAGGTCCCATGTGGAAAAGGTTCTGCACCCTCCCCAAACAGTGTTACTAGCTAGGAACCAAGTGTTCAAACATATGAGCCCATGGGGGACACTTCACATTCAAACTATGGGTTACTCTCATTTTACTGGATGCTTGATTATCTGGATTTGGTCATTAGAATTCTTTTTCAGCAGCTTTTATACTTTTCTGACACACTGTCATCATTACAAAAAAAATGACTACCTCAGTCTCTGGCACAAGACATTCGAGGTTCATCTTGTGTGTTCCCTCCACTGGCCTTGAAAATCACCATTTGCCAGTGCCCTGTCTCCTTTCAGTAGAGAACAATATCTAGGAGCCAAAAACAGGCTATAAGGAAGTATGGGTATCACTAGGCACTCTTGTTGTTTGTATGATGTTTGATTTCTGGATTGATCTGTACATGTGATGCTGTGGGGTAATACTGGCATGGTCACTTTCATCCTACCCTCAGGTTTATTCTTGTTCTCACACCTTCTGTGTGACACCGAGGAATCTGGCTTTTGTTGTCCTTAAGGTAGTCATTTATTTAACCAAATCTCCTGTATGTAAAAACTTCCCCATCCTTTGCCACCATCCTTCCAAGACAATGCTGCCCCAATTCTGCCTGCCTGACTCTCTATCCTCCTTGGGCTTCAGAGCCTTACGTGAGGCTCCTCCCAAAGAGTTTTTTAATGCTACCTTTAAGTATTGGTTTCCTCCCCTGGGATCAGCTCCTTTATAATCTTGATATATGTCCAATTCTTTTTATTATGCATTTATTTACTCATTTATACAGATATTTGCTTTGTGAATGAAGGAAGGAAGGCCACCATAGACAAAAGTTCAAATACAGGCAAGAAGGGGAAGTGAGTTCTTGTTCTGCCTGAAATGATGGAGTCAGAACAAGGAACATAGCAGACAGGAAGCCAAGGTCAGATTCCATAGACATAACTACTGTCTTTCATGAGATACAAGTCATGTCTATGTTTGTAAGCAATCCTCTCCTCCCGTAGAAGACGTATTATATAGAGGTGGGTAGAAAACCTGCACTCACAGTGTCACAAATGTGTGTGTGTGCTTATAGATGTCCAGCAGGGCTTCAGGACTTGGACACCATATCACTGGCATGTATGTGTGCATATGTGCAGTAGGGCTCATGACACACGTGGATACCACATTATAGGTATGTATATATGTACAGGTTCAGAAAGGGCTCAGGGCACACTTGAATACCACATCATTGATGTGTGTGTGTGTGTGCGCACTTGTGGTTCTGCGTACGTATGTGCAGCAGGGGCTCAGGGCACACTTGGACACCACATCATTGCTGTCATTGTGACCTTCATCTTGAATTTTAGTGCTGCAAGTTCATTGTGCAAATGGAAATGTGGTCCTCTCTCAGATGTGATAGTTTTGGTGTTCTCATGTATAAATGCATAAAAAGAAAGATTCTTTTCATACTTCATCTACTTCCTTGTCAGTCTCAGCTTCATTTTCAATTCCCTCCTTTAGTGTCCTAATTTCCTCCTTGACAGATTGCTTGATTCCATCTTTAGGAGCCCAGCTTGCTGCTGAGAGAATCAGTTTTGGGCTGGGCTCTCAGTCTTTGTCTGTCTCTGTCTCTGTTTCTCTTTATACCTTTCCCCTCTCCCTCCTTATCTCCCTCTCTTTCCTCCCTTCTCCCTTTTCCTCTCTCCTTTGTAAGATCCTACCACCAGCAGTCTTGGGATGTAGAAGTTGTACTGAAGTTGTGATTCAGACCCGCCCCGTACCACTTCACAGACTGGCCATGAAGGCTTGAGTAGTTCATTCCGGGATGGGAGAGCGGTAGCTGAGTATGTGCAGTAGACCCACAGAATACTGTGTGCTCAAGACATTCTCCCTCTCATAATCCACTGTAGTTTCTTCTTCAGAAAAATGTTGGCTATTTACCCTTTAATTTTTTTTTTACAGGGCTGTTTGGTTACTCCACGTTCCATTAGCACTCACAACATCTGCTCTTTCCTTCCCAGAGTAGGAAACTGGGATGACCAGTGGCCCTCCAAAAAGCAGTCAACACATCACTCGGCTGGAACCTGTCTTCCGCTGTGTCCCACGTCATCCTCAGGTAGAGTGGACATCACAATTCAGAATTATAAGAATTACTTTGGATCTGAGAGAGTATTGAGGCAGTGTTTGAGGGGTTCAGAGTACTATGCTATTTCACAGGCGATCATTGCTACTTAGAAGCTTGTGAGCCATAGGGAAAAAGACATGGTTGGATTCTCACCTGTCATTTGAGGTTTGCTCTCACAAAGTGTCAGAAGGAACTACCATCAAAACCCTATCAGATCATCCTTAGAATCCATACTGGTAGAAGACTGGTGGGTGTTAGTTCAGCTGAGTGAGTCAGGGGCTACACAACTAATAACACAAACTTCCCCAACCTCATAATGTCAGGAGACTTATCAGCCTTGAGGCCTGGGTCTAATGTATATGATGTAACACAAAGTCTAGATATGGCTCAAATCTGCCTATGCCACATAAGTCCCTTATCTCCTGAGATCTCAAGGCTTATCCTCAGTAGATGAGAAAATAGAAACCTGACTTTCTGAGTTGTTTAAGATTTGGGGAAGATGTCTATGTAATGTGCTCAGTACATGAGAGGCATTCAGTGAATTAGAGAGGCAATATTAATAACAGCTGTGATCATGATCCCTTGTTCTTAGAAAGCAGCCTTGCATGCAATGGGTGTTCTATAAATTATTCCGGTTGAGTTAATTCTCTTTTGATACTCAAAACCAGGGGATGTCCTGACTACAGACAAAAAGGCTCACTCAATTAATTGTGTTTTGAAGTGTCAGTAAAAGACAGGAGAAGGCATTTCTGTGCTTTGTGTTTTTACAATCTCATCATCTGCTACAGTTTTTAGATGGGAAAAACGTGATTGCCAATTAAGAATCTGAAAGAACTCTCTTTATTAACACACACACACACATACACACACACACACACACACACACACACCACCCAGAGTTTGAGCTGCTGCTGGCTAGCTGTAATTTACTGCCCCATGTCCCAGTAGAGAGAATTTGTAGCTGGATTAATGCCCCTTCCTCTGGTAGTAAATCAATTCCATACATGTGGCCATATTTTCACCCAAGCGACAGACAGCAATGACTGCTATTTTGTAGGCACTGTAGGAGAACTTGGGATAACTCCCAAGCTACCAGGCATCTCTTCCATGAATAACAGACTCCTGTGATTTTCCTGGGGAGAGCTATTTTAGAAAGCTGGGCTCAGCCGGTTCAAAGACAGGAAAATGGAGCTTGGGGGCTTGATGGAGCAACTCAGTCTGCCAGGTTAGGCTCCTTATGGAGCTTCAGAAGGTGGCTGATTGCGAAAGCCTCCCTTAGTCACTCTTCTCTGCTATGGGATGATCTTATTGTACACTGTGAAGATGTGTCTCTGTTTTATGCCTGTCTAAAGCACCTTCTGATGGGTTTAATAAAGGACTGAATGGACAATAGCTATGCAGGAGAGGAGAGGCAGGACTTCTGGGGAGAGAGAGGAACTCGGGAAGAATCAGAGAGGTGGAGATTTGCCAATCAGATATCAGACATTGAGGAATTTGGATGAGCCACATGGCAGAACATAGATTAATATTAAATGGGTTAATTTAAGTTATGAGAGCTAGTTGGAATAGACCTAAGCTAAGGCTAAACTTTCATACATAATAAGTCTCTGTGTCATTATTTGGGAACAGGCAGTCCAAAGCAAGGTACCCTGCCCTGTGGGAAGTCCAAGGCCCTCCCAGCTACATCCAGGCTTAGGAAGGTATGCATCCAAATAGAATAGGATCCCAAAAAGCCAGTACATGCAGTAGAGACAATTCCCAGTGCCATTATATCATTGGCTTCTCAGTCTGTCCCAATTGTCAGCCACATTCAGAGGGTCCAGTTTGATCCCATGCTCATTCAGTCCCAGTCCAGCTGGAGTTGGTGAGCTCCCATTAGCTCAGGCACACTGTCTCAGTGGGTGGACTAACCCCTTGTGGTTCTGACTTCCTTGCTCATATTCTCCCTCAAAGAAGGTAATTTTTTAGTGGTATCTGCCTTCCTCATTAGTGTTTAGGTTCATCTTATTTTTTTTTTTTATTTATTTATTTATTTATTTTTGGGTGGGTTTCAAGACAGGGTTTCTCTGTAGCTTTGGAGCCTGTCCTGGAGCTAGCTCATGTAGACCAGGTTGGCCTTGAACTCAGAGATCTGCCTGCCTCTGCCTCATGAGTGCTGGGATTAAAGGCACGCGCCACCACCACCTGGCTAGGTTCATCTTATTTTAATGGATAGAAAACTACACAGTTTTCTGCATCGTGGCATAGGAGCTATTAGGGCTTGGGGACTAACCTGATTCTATGTAGTCAGAGAGATGGAAGCACTCTTGGTTCATGATTAGAAGTGAGTGCTTGTTACTTAGAGCTGTCATTCTTCTCTGTACATCATGAATGTCTTCTTGTCTCCTGTCTTAGTTAGGGTTTCTATTGCTGTGAGGAAACACCATGACCATGGTAACTATCATAAAGGAAAACATTTAATTGGGTGGCTTGCAGTTTTTCAGAGGTTCTCTCCATTATCATCATGACAGGGAATATGACAGCATGCAGGCAGACATGGTACTGGAACTGAGAGTGGTGCATCTTGCAGGCAACAGGAAGTCAAGTGACAGTCACACTAAGGGAAGCTTAAATTTCCACAAAGCCCACCCCCATATTGATGTGTAGTAAGAAGGGCCACTTATTGGTTCCCAGCTGCTCATCCCCGGAATAATCACACAGAAACTATATTATTTAAACTGCTGCTTGGCCCATTAGCTCTAGTTTCTTATTGGCTAACTTTTGCATATTCATTTAACCCATTTCTATTAATCTGTGTATTGCCATGTGGCTATGGCTTATCTGCTAAGTTCTGGCATCTGTTTCTGTTGGGGCTCCATGGCTTCTCTCTGACTCTGCCATCCTTTCTTCCAGCATTCAGTTTAGTTTTCCCTGCCTATCTATATTCCCTGTTCAGGCCCAAGACAGTTTCTTTATTAACCAATGGTATTCACAGCATACAGAGGGAAATCCCACATCATTGATGCACTTCCACCAACAAGGCCACACCTCCTAAAAGTGCCACTCCCTTTTGGGGACCATTTTCTTACAAGCCTCAACATCCCTCTTTCAGAGAAGATACTCTAGGCAGGAAGATGTAGGCATATTATGATCCTCTGTCCTTCATCAGTTTGCTGCTGAGACCTTCTGGATATGAGCTGGCTTATTCAGCCCTCACAGATTCTAAACTAATGAGTTTATTGTCCTATTCCTGACCTGGCTCTGCCTGGATTTGGTGCATTGCTTCCTTCATGGCTCCCTGCCATCTTTGATCAATCTCACCAGAGTCAGGATGGTGACAGGAAGGAGCTAGGCAGGTATCACCTGGGACAAAAATCTTCTGACCATTTACCCATGCTAATAACCAATTCTTCTTCTTCTCCTTCTCCTTCTCCTTCTCCTTCTCCTTCTCCTTCTTCTTCTTCTTCTTCTCCTCCTCCTCCTCCTCCTCCTCCTCCTCCTCCTCCTCCTCCTAACAGAATAATTCTCATTTTGCTAGAGAAGCAATGACCTACTAAGAGATTTCATCTCCTTGCCACATTGCAGTTGGGATTGCCAACAAGGCTAAATTCAAACAATATATATGCATATAGGCAGAAGTTGTTGGATAGACTCCTTGTGTTCTTCTTGCAAAGGACTTTATCTAGCTGAAGAGTTTATTCTTTCCTAGTATCCTTTCCAACCCTTGGAATGAAGATGTTTTGGCTACAACCTGGATATATATGCTGTGGATACAGAATAACTGATTCCCGAGCTATCGCCAGCTGCAGAGTGTGAGCAGCTCCAGGACCCTGGGCAAACTTCCCACATTCTATCTGGAACTTTAACCTTCCTGAGGCCTTCTTTTATGAAAATGCCTCATTTATCTCCCAGCAGACACCCGGCCAGTTCTAAACCTGCACAAGTATCCTCAACTCAAACCCCAACACCTGCTTTGCTGTGAGGTCACTGCCCCTTATTCATCCAATTGCTTACAGCTGTCTCATTCCTGTTTAAATTGGAAGGAGCAGGACCATAGTATGCAAGTCCCATACTGAGAACTTCTCCACAATTTGGACCTGACCATCATAAGACAAGTCTTATGATATAAGCATATTAGTTTAATGTTTTTGCAGATCAGGAAGGATTTGCCAAATTGATACCACAGCACCATTCACACACTTTGTCCCCTAGTGTGGACCAGGAGCTTCTTCATTGATGATGTGATAGACACAGGCTATTTATTTATTTGTGTGTGCATGTGTTTGTGTGTACACCGTGAATGCTCTGGAGGTCAGAAGTGTAGCTTCTCTTCTTCCCTTGGGAATGGAACTCAGGAGGTCAGGCTTGGCAGCAAGCACCTTAAGCAGTTGAGTTGTCGCTCCAACCATAAAATAAATTATATAGAAGACATCTCTAGTATTATCATGTTTACATTCTGGGGAAAGGAGGACATGTTGACAGACGCAGAGTCAGTAATTAGCATGTCTAGACAACTAAACTGCATTGATGAAAAGGGTGCTTCTTTCAGTTCCTGCTGGCCGCACATAGTCCTGGGGTCCTTTGCTTCAATCTTTGTCAGTGTTTTACATGGCCTTCTCTGGTGTGTCTCTGTCTCCTCTTCTAGTAAGGGCACTAGTTATTGGCTTTAGGTGATCCCGCTTATCTTAAAAGTCATAGAAGATTAAAAGAAAGGGATCAGTTACTGGTACCAAACATAGGATCTCAATGTATTTTTCAGGAGACAGCAGCTGAACCCACACTTCCTTTAGTTTATGTTTGACAGTGGCCAGGCTGTGCAGTTGTGCAGAGCTTGCTCAGTAGGGTACATGCAACACAGGAGAGCAACCAGGGCTTCAAATGTCATCCATGCAAGAGACTCTGGGCATCTGGGCCAGGGTAGGGGAAAAGACTTCAAAAGGCCAGGGGATAGATTCAGGATGCCTTTTGATGGTAGAATAGACAGGTTCTGCTGGGAGGGTGAGTGTGGCTGGGTGCATGGTTCTGTAAAGAGAAGCACCAACAATGACACCAAAGTGCTTATTCTGTGCTCCAGTGACGTGCCACTGATAGAGATGAAGGAGATCTGCAAAGGGACATGCTTGGTGGCACTTTGCCTGAGCTGCACTGGAGGGAAGGTCATATTGCAATTTCCCTTCCAACAAAGCAGTGACAGTGTCACAAACCCTCTTTGTCCAAGTTAGGGCTCTGTGGTCCCACTGGGCTACACTGGGTATGATGCAAAGACCCCTCAGGTTTGGATCACTTTGAAGCTGGTCCAGTTTGCAAAGAGGATAAAGGCAAAAACTTTTCAAGCCTCCATAATGAAAGCTCTTAATCTAATTCCGTGTCCCCTGGAGGACTGCAGTTGTGCAGGTCAGCCTCCTCAGTGCTTATGCTGTCCAACGGAAGGTTTCTCTTCTCTTTTCAGAAAATGAAGATCCCCAGGCATCCGGAGCTCTGTGTGGGGGAGTTGTGGCTCTTTCTATTGACTGTGTGTTGCCTTAATGGCCCAGCATTGATTTGAGTGATCGACCCCTGGGTTTCAAATAACTGACACAGTTTCCAATGGGTCCAGATAATTAAGACTTCTCAAATGGCAACTAATAATTTGCATTTGCAAGGCTGCTATCCTCAGGAGCCTGGAGATCCCATGGCTGGTGAGAAAGGAAAGACAAAACCTATCCTGGTGGTCGTCTGATCTTTGCTAATGGAGTCTTAGAAAAATCATTTTGCCCTTCTGACCTCTCTCACCAATGTTATCAAGTGACCTCGGGGAGTTATTTTCATTTATTGGAAAGCACTCAGGAACAGCTGGAAGCATTATGGGGTGTGATCCAGTTCTGTTCTCTGTCTTCATTCCAGATGGTTTGTTCATAAGGGACCCCATATAGCCCCTGGAGGACCTATGACAAAGGCCCTCTCATTCCACTTCCTCTCTTTTGCTTCCTAAATCCAAGTTTGGCTCTTCATTCCTCTGATTCCCTGTGTTTACTGCATCCAGCAGTAAAACTGTGATTCCTCTGAGAGATGGCATAATCTAGACTCACCTTTATTCTATGTCCCTACTTCTATCTAATCACAAGTAGATACAATGGACATCTGTAGACAGAGGCTGCTCGTTCATATCCTGGCTGCTTGGACTCAAAAAATCACAAAGAAATTGTATTAATTACAACACTGTTTGGCCAATGACTCAGGCATATTTCTAGCTAGCTCTTACATCTTGATATAACCCCTTTCGATTCATCTGTATATTGCTGTGGCTTACCAGGAAAGTTCTGGGGCATCTGCCTTCTTCAGCAGCTGAAAGCTTTCTCTTTGACTCTGCCTACTCTCTCTATCTCTTCCAGCCTGGCTATGTTCTGCTAAGCCATTGGCCAAAACAACTTTATTCAGTAGCCAAAGAAAGCAGCACATATACAGAAGGACATGTATTTTTCAGGAGACAGCAGCTGAACCCACACTTCCTTTAGTTTATGTTTGGCAGTGGCAAACACACAGGTGTCAGTTTGGACTCTGGCCTGGGTCACTGAGATGATCCCATTGTGGAGTATCAAGCATTCATCCTTGCCTGGATGAACCCATCCTCTTGAACTCTTGGTCATCTGTCAGGGAGAAGAATTTGCCATGAAAACTGCTGGCCCAAGGACAGTAAGAGATGGACACACACACAAAAAAGATTTCAACCTAGAGCCTACAGCCAGCCAACGACACCTAACGAAATTCATCTACTTCACAGCCAGTCCATGACACTTGATGTGGACAACTGGTGCTTTTTGTGGCATGCCAGCCGTGGCTTTAGGAAGTGGCTTGTTATGGAACACCATTAGGGCAGTGACTGGCAGATAATTACCTTGATGTGTGGGGTTCATTTGTCTATGAGCTCATATCCCCTTAAAATTAGCATGCTAAAGGCCAAGGCCATGCTCCTAAATACATCAGTCTGTCCACAATAGATGCTCAGATATTGTCGTCTGTGAGTAATTGTGTTAGAAGCAAATAGAGAAGAAATAATGGAGGTGGAGGATTGGCTTCACCATGTGTGTCACATGGACAGCAGGGATTATTGAGCGCTAACTGTGCGCCAAGCAGTGCTGTCACACTTTGAAAACCCATTTTTATTGGCTGTTAATATCTCTGTCAGGCCAAGAATTGGGCTTTAGTGAAGTGAGGGGTTTCCTCAAAGCACCAGCCACAGAGGGAAGCTGGGCTTCTTAGTTTTATTTCTATCATCTGGAGAAAGAGCAGGTTGACCTCCATGGGGTGGGGGAAGTTTAAGGACCTCTCCGTAGCTTATCCACTGAAAGCTGAGGGAGCAAGGATTCGAAATGGTACCTGTTTGCTTACAAAATTATGCCAAGATGGAGGTGGTACAAAAGCTCTCCCTGGTAGAATGGAGAGGTAAAATGCCAGGGTGAGAGGGTTCTAAGTGGGTACAGGGGGCTCCTTGTGCCAAGGCAGCAGCAGGGCCATGGAAGTTGTGTCAGATGGTTCTGGTGGAGCTTACGGTGTGTAGAGAGAGTCCATTCCATTCAGATCTCAGTGTGACTGCACAATGAGCTTGCTTCCTTGAGTCCATCTGATCTTCTGAGGTCTCTGGCTGCTACCCTAGCGCAAGCCTTTTCTCTCCAGTCTCTCATTAGAGCCCTGAGGCTAAGGATGCAAAACAATCTTACACCAGTTTGATTAAAAAAGGGGTCCTTTATTGGAGGGGATAAAACTTACAGATCAATGTCCCAAACCACAGTCCTCTGGTCGCAAACAGGAAACAGAGTGTAGTAGTCAGATAGGGAGCCAGAAGCAAGAGAGCAAGTGGAGCACTGCTGCCACTTTTTAAAATGAAAACCACGCCCCAGTGGGCTGGTATCTTAAAAGCCATTGGCTGAAGGAGAGAGAGAGAGCTCCTGTAGCACTGAGGCAGCTAAGGTTCTTCTGTACTGACAGCTTTTTTCTATGCTGCTGTGCTCATTGTTGGGCTCCGAGGCTGGCACACATGCTCTGTTGTAAGTAATAAGCATGTGCCAGAGACTGCAAAGTACTTAGTGACCTGGGAGGTACAGACCATCACCCTAACTTCATAGGGGAAGACCAAGTCTTAGAGGTAGTAATTACAGACTTATGTGCTTAGTAAGACTTAGACAGTCTGACCACTAAGATAATCCCCCCTGCCCATAGGTGAGTGTTCTCATTTTGTGGAACTGGGACCAACTTAAACATTGCTAGTGAGGCAATAGTCCTTTACCTGAGCTGTTTCCCCAACCCCTAAGCTGTGCCCCTTTCCTAGACAGCCATGCTTGTAGACAGAATAAAAGGATTTCTGTTTCCTGGTGCATCCTTTCCTCCCCTTTTTCTCTTACCCAGGAAACTCACCTACATATCTGGTGCCTTTTTGTGAGTTAGCCAAAAGTTCTCTTCCTACCAGGTAGAACCAACTCCCTGTTCAAAAAGGAATAATCATACCAGGATGTAAGGCTTGATGAGCTTCCCTTGAGCTGGTTTTTGCCCTTCCCACTTGTGCTATGCATAAACCAGTCTCCGGTGTCATCACCTGCTGCCAAGCAGAGCCATCCTCCAGGCTCCACACACTTGAAGGATGTTGTCCCACCCATAGTGGAGACAATGGGCAGCTGTACCCACTCCCTTTTTCTGATGCTTGGCGTCCAGACTGCAACTCAAGAGAGGTCCCTGCTTGGGGGCAGGGCTGGCAAGGGCACAAGGAAGAAAGAAGGATACTGCAGGAAAAGGATGTGATTTCGGTTGGATTCAGAATGAAACTTAACTCCTAAGCATCACATCTCCGAGACGAAATACTACCGACCCCTTACACATATCACCGCCACCTGCCGAGGAAATATCTACACCCATGACGAGGACTGGCATAGACGCTTCTCTCGACTGGGGCAATGCACAACTTGTGCAAGTTATCTGGACAGGTGATCGCCTTTTGGAAGCTCATTGTCTTTTTCTTATGATCCAGTCCTTGTAGAAATGAGTTCGTGATAATTAACAGTTACAATACTTAGCCTTTAGCCCAAAATCTGAGGAGCAGTGACCACTATTATTATTGTTGCTGTTAATCAGGTTTCAGATCAGCAGAAGTAATGGTGGTTGTGGAAACGCTGGTATTTGTACAGGACCTGAACCCTGCACCACTGCAGTGGGGGTTCACAGTCACTTCCTAAGTGTCCTATGCATACGATGTGCTGCAAGCTGTCATCACAAAGTCATCTGCGTGGATTAGAAACTGACTTGTACATTATTCAGAGACTTGAACAAAACAAAACTTGTAGTGAAAGTCACAAGCAGCACTTCAACTCCTCTGACTCTCATTCAGTTGTTCCTTGTTCTCATCTGGCCCCTGGAGCACTGATGATATGATGACAGGGACAGTGATAATGGCTCTGTATGAGGTGTGTGTGTGTGTGTGTGTGTGTAAGTATGCATATGATATGTGTAAGTATGGTAATTGGTATGTGTGTATTTGATGGGAATATATGGGAATATATAGTATATATGTACTGTATGTGAGGGAGTGTGGGTGGTATGTGTATATAATCTATATTCTGTGTAGAGAAAATGTGTATATGGTGAGTAAGCATGTTGCATATATGTGTTCTGTGTGTACATTAAGGAAGTATGGAATATGCACAGTATGTGTGTGTGTGGTGTGTATGATGTATGCATGTATATATGGTATATATATATATATCTGTGTATAATGTATATAAATACAGTATTCATGTGAACTGCACATGTTATGTGTGTTTATATTACATGTAGATATAAGGCATATGTGTCATCTGTGCATAACTTATATATACAGGTATGCATGGCTATATAGCATGTGTATGATCTGAGTGAAATATATAATATATATATATGCACATATAAGCACACATATACCTCCCCTCATATATAAAGTGGTGGCAAAGGTGACATGTATGTTTGTGGTATGCATGAAGTATGTGTGTATGGTATGTGTGTGTATAGTATTTGTTTATGATAATATATGTGTGTGTATTGTATGTGTTTGTATGTCTTTATGTTTGCTGTGTGTTTTGTATCTATTATGTATGGGGTGTGCATGTATGTTGTGTGTATATAGTCTGTATATGTGGTATGTGAGGCTTGTGCTTGTATATGTTATGTTTGTAAGTTCTATAGGGTCTCTGTGCATGCTTGTGCATTTGTGTGTATTCTGTATATAGTCTATATGATACCTGTGTGTTGTATCTGATATGTGTATATGCATGATATATATGTATGATATCATTCTGTGTGTGTTGTATTTATATGGTCTCTGTAAGGGGTGTATAGGGTTTGTGTGTGTATGTGTGTATATTTGTATTTTGCGTATGTACGTTCTGTGTGTGATTATGTTGTATATGTGTTGTCTATACAGCCTCTTGTGAAGGGTGTTTAAGGCCTGTGTGTGTGTTGTGTTGTGTGTTTTTGCTCAAATGAACCTTTGCTGGAATGTCCTATTAAGTTGGCTTTTGTCATTGTCCCAGATTTATTGCTTTAATTTGTTTTGGCTCTTTGTACCAAAGAGCTGCATTTGTTCTGGTCTCCCTCAGTTTGAACCTGCCTGTGGGGCATAAAAATATACTTTTATATTTCACTCTCTATAGTTTTTTTTTCTCTGGTGACCAATGTTAACCAAGAAAATAATTTACCTTGGATTTGAGGGTCAGCAAACTGTTAGGTCATTTGTATCTGTGGCACTTCCGTGTTTATGGATAAAAGTGTGCAGACACGAACCAGGACCACTAAAGACCTTGGGACTCCTGTGAGGAGATGAGTTGGTATTTTCCAAGGACTGGTCTTTCTATTCCAATCCTGTCACCTCAGTGGATGTGCTATATCCTGCTAACTCTCCGACCCCTGGCCATGCTCTTACTGGATCACTCGTGAGATTGCCTTGCATAGAAATGGCTGACCACTTTCCTCCCTTGCCCAACTCTGATGAGGCTCCTACTGGTCTTCCCTTGCAGAATGGAGCAATGAATGAGATGTCCTGGGACCATGCCATTCAGAGCTTTTATAAATTCCCATCTTATGGGGAAGTCCAATGGAAGGAAGAAATGATAGAAAAGAGAGGATATAGAAATGGTGAGAGGGAAAAGAAAAGGGGGAATTGGAGTCAAAGGCTTGAGCACTAAGAAATAAAATCATGAGTTTCAGTTCTTCTCCATGTGATCCATGCCTGCCATCTCTGAATCATGCCAGTGTGTGGCTGGTAGGGTCAGGTCATATTGTGCCTTCTCATATCAGGGAGGAGCCTGGAAGCCAGGTCCTGGGGCAGGTGTGACAGGTGCTAAATTTAGAAATTAGTTGAATTTCTAAATGGCCAAGGTCCATACCTTGCTCTTCTTATCCTGACTCCCTTCTCACCTGCCTTGCATCCTGCAGTTCCCTCCTTCTCTCTGTTCACTTCCTTTTCCTCTTCCAGTGGCCCTCACTGGAGGCAACTATGACTACAGCTGGACCTTGTCACCTCTTTTTGTCATTTCCATTATAGTACCTCTGGGGTGCACATTATATGGCTGTATCCAATTTTGATTTCAGTATGCAGTCTGGGAGTCGTGGTTTGAATGAGAAGTGTCCCCCATAGCCTTGGTATTTGAACACTTGTTTCCCAATGGGTGGGGGAGGTTTAGGGGGTGCATCCTTGCTGGAGGAAGTATATATTATTTGAGAGTTGCATCCTCACCCTACTTCCGATTTGATCTCTTTGCCTGTTAAGATGCACTCTCAGCATCCTGCTCTATCTGCCATGCCTGGCACTTGCTGTCATGCTTCTCTTCCATAGTGTACTCTTACGCCTTTAGAACCACAGGCCAAATAAAATAAATGATCTCTTCTTTAAGTTCCCTTGGTCATGGTGTTTTTCACAGCATCAGCACAGTAACTAAGATACTGGAGGACTGGTCATAGCACCAGTGGGTCTGAGACCTTATCTCTCTCTGATATGAAACACAGTTACATGGCCGGAGGTGTTCTCAAATACTTTGGGGGAGCGGCAAGGGTGAAGTTGGAGTCTCCTACTTGCTGAGCCTTTTTTTTTTTTTAAAAAATACACTGATTATCCCGCTTCCTGGAAAGCACCTGCAGGTGTATCTGGTAAGACCTGCCTGGAGTCTCTGGAAATTATGGATTCTCCTGACTCTTGTTCTTGGCCTCTGGAGCCAGAAAAAGAGGCAGTAGTGTCATGGAGATCTAACCAGCTGTCCCACCCAATCCTTGAGCATGTGAGGGAGAGTCAGTACTGGTGGTAGGGAGGCAGAGACTCAAATATGAGGCTGAAATGGAAGTTGATGGGGTTACGATATGCCTGCGTCATTGGAGAGAACAAGGAGCATATAGCTGTGTTCCCATCATCCTGAAAACATGTGAGCACTGCCCAAAGACAGACACTAAAGATGCTCCCACCTAGAGATGCCTGGCCTGGAAATTCCCCACCATAATGTTGTCCTGTTGGGAGATACCACAAGATACAATGCGCTCCTGCTTGAAGGTCCAGAATCTGTAAGTCCTCCCCTGAGACAAAGTAAATGAAGGGGTATTTGCTTTGGCTTTAAAACAAGGTTTTGATGTCAAAGGTCAGACAGTAAATATTTCAGCCTTGAAGTCAGGGCCAGGAGGTCTCTTGCAGCTGCTCACTTCAACCATTTAATCAGAAAAGCAGGCATACACAGTCAGGGCTGTGCAATGTCGTGTGTGAGTGAGTGACACTGCTTACAAGTGAGCAGGCTGGGTTCCCAGACCCTATTTTCCCTCTCTGCTCTACAGGCATCTCAGACACATGGTACTCTGTCCCAGCACCCAGAGCATCACATGCTCAGCTAGTGGCGGGGGTGTGTGTGTTCTGTTCTCCTGTATTAATACAATATTTATAATTCTTTGAGAATTCCACACAGTGTATTTTGATCATATTTACCCCAAGCCCTCCCAGATCCCTCTTCATGCCTACTCCCCCCACTTCATTCCTTTCTTTTCTTTTCCTTCTTTCCCCCTCTTCCTTCTCCTCTTCCTCCTTCATTGGAAGACCTATCTTGAAGCTGAAGAGCTGGTCCACTAGCTCTTACAATCTCTCCAACCTGTCTTTCACAGTTTTCCCTGTGTCTTAGGTGTTGCCTTGTAGATCTAGCAATTGGGAATGGGTGCTTCACTCTCAGTTGTCCTCTGCATTTTGACCTGGCTGTGGCTTTAGACGATGGTCTCTGTCAGAATGTTTCTGCACCCTTATGTATCTGAAAAGTCAGACTCACTCCTCACAAACCTTCCTGTCTCCTTTTACTTCAGCACTAGAGCATAAGCACGCCCAGGCTACATCCTCAGAGGATGAAGCAGCTTCTGGCCTTGACCTTTTCTTTTTAGCTGTGTGCTTTTGGCCAAGAGAACTCTTGAAGTTGAGTTCAGCCGCCAGCAGGAAGCTTCATGAAGAGGCACAGACACCACCAGTACAGGGACACAAAGGAAAAGGAGTCTGAGGTTATGTTGCACATGAAGGCTGAAAAATGCAGTTGAAGGGTGCCTGGCAGAGGGACTAGAACTTGCAAACATGCTCCTGTTCTGAGGGAGACAGTTCTCTGGATGAAACACTGAACACATAGACAAGCTTTACCTGTTGGTATGGCTCTGGGGTTTTCTGGGATCTTTCCTGGTGTTTGTGAGGCCCTAAAGAGACAGTGTCATGGTGACTCCAGGTAAGTTGAGACCGGGAGCAGGTGCCTGGGACTGTTGGATGTAGGAGCTGTGCTTACTGCTTGATTTGCTTGGGTTAGTTTGTCTGGAGCAGGAAGAGGACATGGAGACCCATACCACACAGGATATCTCCTTCCTGATTGTGGTCAGGGCTACATCCTGAGTCTTTACTCCACACACTCTGGAGTGGCTCAAGGAAGCAGGAGGGAAGGGATGTAGCTCCAGGGTAGAGGGGGCCTTGTGAACAGGGCCTGTTCCCTATTCTTACAGCTTGTATGTCTCCACCAGTGATCGTGTTCTCTTAGCGGGCAGAAGGAAGCAGGGCTTGTCTTTGAGCACTGTGTGGCCCCTGTAAACCTGCAGGTGAGG
>JAQHUG010000120.1:2994963-3026205 GCA_028555095.1 Dicrostonyx torquatus
GTGAATTTTCCATGTTTACGTGGCGTATTTTTCTTGTTTCTTTTAATCTCTTGTAGACCAGGCTGGTCTTGAACTCACAAAGATCCGCCTGCCTCTGCCTCCCGAGTGCTGGGATTAAAGGCGTGCGCCACCACCGCCCGGCTTATTTCTTTTAATCTATAACTATCTGTATTCTGTCTCTTTAAAAACTTTACCTTTTCTTTTTTTAAGGCATTGTTTATTTTATTACTCTCTCTCTATTTACTTATTTTTTTATATTCTCTCTCTCAGGCCTACATATATATTTATTTAACAGTATAACCCATTCAGAGGTCTTTCATGTCTGAATCTGTCGTATTACTTTATAATTCTTCAGTATACAAGAGCAGTTTTTAAAATGCTAAGCAGTTTTTAAAAACTTTAGCTTGTGCCATGTAGGGGTAATTAAGGTGCCATCTGTTTCCTTAAGTGTGCTGTTATCATGATAATTCCGATCCTGCCTGAGATTAGCAAGCAACTTTAGCATGGCGTTAGCATGGCGAAGCCGCTTCTGCCTTGGAGTCAGTTGGGCCTCTGAGCCGCACAGTTCCATACAGCAAGTCCAAATTGTTATCAAGCAAGCAAATCGTAGCATTTTAGTCAGTAAACCCCATTGAAATGGTCTGTCTCCCGCTGGAGCCAGAGGTCACACTGGCGGCACAGACTGTAAACTGGTATTTTAAAACCGTCAGTTTTTAGCTGATCTGATCCTACTGCCTATCCAGGCAGGAAGAGTGAGCCATGGTCACAGTCTCAGCTGCTTTAGTCCCAATCCTGAGTGGGCATAGAAACATCTGAACCCACAAATGCTCCATAGCCAGGAGCTTGTACCAGCTGCAGCAGGGCCCAGGAAGCCCTGTTTCAAAACCCAAAGCTTTTGCTGAGTCAGGAAATCTCTCTGTGGCATGCCATCCACAAACAGGAAAAAAACTGTATTAAATTCTCTCTTCTCTCTCCTTTTTAAGCCCTCTCAGATTTTTTTCTTTTTATTTTTTTAAAAGTGGATTTAACCGGCCACATTGGAGCACCAAACTGTTGTAGTAGGAGGTGCGGATTGTGTTCCCAGCACCTGAGAGGAGCGCGGCCATTTGTTCCCAGCGCCTGGCTCCCGGCTCCCAGCTGCACAGCTAGCTTATGCCTGAAATAACCACACGAAAATTGTATCAATTAAATTACTGCCTGGCCCATTATCTCTAGCCTTTGCTTGGCTAATTATTACATCTTGCTTTAACCCATAATTAGTAATCTGTGTATCACCACGTGTTGTGGCTTATCGGCATGAGTCTAATCAGTGTCCATCTCGAGCTGGAGCATCATGGCATCTCTGGCAGTGCCTTCTTTCTCACCGCCTTCTGTTCTGTCTACTCGGCCCACCTAAGGGCTTTGTCCTATCTTACAGGCCAGGTAGTCCTTTATTCAACCAATGAGAGTAACCCAAACCCTCTTACTACAAGAGTGGATTCAGGTATCACATATATAGGGTAGAAACCATACCTATATAATTCCTAGAGTCAGAAAGACCAAGGAAAGGGAGGATCCCATAGTGGGTAGAGTATTTGTATATTTGAACTTTAGGGACAAATAGGCTGGAGAGCTCAACACGTTCACATGCAATCAATTGGCTTTGGGCAGGTTACTTAATCTCTCTGAGTTCTACTTTCTACTTTTTCTGAAAAGCAGACAAAAGGAATGGTGATCTCTATTTAGAATAATGAGGTTTGAATGAAACAACAAACACAAGCGACTACTTATAACAAACATAAACATACAAAATATCACTGTAGTAAGTTACTATTATTTTCAAACTTTAATGTCCCTGGAATTCAAATGTTAAGTGAAAACGAGTTTGGTCCACAAATAACAGAGAACATGCAGTGTTTGTCTTTCTGGGCTTAGGTTGTCTCCTGAAGTACGATATTTCCCAGGTTCATCTATTTACCTGCAAATTTCATGATTTCATTTTCCTTTACAGCTGAATAGAATTACACTGCGTGTATGTATCACCTTTTCATTACTCATTCATCACTTGATAGACATCGTGATGGTTTCTATTCCCAGGCTATTGTGAGTAAAGCAGCAATGAACATAGCCGAGCAAGGGTCTATGGAGGAGGATCTGAAGTCCTTTGAATGTATGTCAAGGAGCGATATTGCTGAATCATAACGATAAGTCTCTCTTTAGGCTTTTGGAAATCTCTAAACTGATTTCCATAGTGTCTGTGCCAGTTTGCAGCTCCACCAGCAGTGAATGGGTGCTTTCCTTTCCCCACTTGCTTGCACTTGCTGGCATTTATTATCAGGTGCTTTTGTGATCTTGGCCATTCTGAGTGAGGTGAGATAAAATCCCAAAGTAGTTTTAATTTGAATCTCCCTGATGACTAAAGATGTTGAACATCTGTAGTGACATTTCATTTGTATTTTAATAAATAAAGCTTGCCTGAGGATCCGAAAAGTAAAGCAGCCACACTGGCCAGCCTTACAGATCAGGCAGCAATGATATGCACCTTTAATCCCAGTAGCCACACTAGTTTGCCACAGAAACTAGGTGGTAGTGGAGAATACCCCTAATCCCAGAACTAGAGAGGAGTATAAAATGGGAGGGGAACAGCTCTCAACCTGAGTCTCATTCTGAGGTTTCCTGGATTCAGGATCACCATTTTTTGGACTGAAGTTGAGGCAAGAGCCAATGGCTGGTTGCTTTGCTTTTCTGATCTTCAGGTTGAACCCCAATATCTGTCTCTGAGTTTTTGTTAATCATACTTAAAATATAACTAAAGATATTTGTTAGGCATGTGTTTTTCTTCTTTGGAGGACATTTTGTTCATATCCAAGCCCAATTTTTGATTGGGTTGTTTGTCTTCTTGATTCTCTGAGTTCTTTGTATATCCTAGATATTAACCTTTTAGCAGATGTAGTGTTGGCAAAGATTCTCTCCTACTCTTTGGGCTTCCTTCTTACTTGGGTTATTGTTTTCCTTGCTGTACAAAACTTTTTTTTTTTTTTTAGTTTTATGAGAGTTGTATTTAAGAGTTTCTACTGCTGTGAAGAGACAATGACTCTTATAAAGAAAAACATTTAATTGGGGCTGGCTTACAGTTCTAGAGGTGTAATTCATTATCATCATGGCAGAAAGCATGGCAGCATACAGGCAGATACGGTACTGGAGTGGTAGCTGAGATCTGCAGATAACAGAAAATAATAAACTTAGTTCCACACTAAATACACATGAAACCTCAAATCCCACCTCCAATAAGTCCACACCTACTTCAACATGGCAGCACTTCTCAATAGTAACACTCCCTACAGGACAAACAAACATCTGAGTCATCAGAGGCTATTCCTATTCAAACCACTACAATGCAGTCTCGTTTTTCAATTGTTGGCCTCAATTTTGGAGGTAGAAAAGTCATATTCAGAAAATCCTTTCCTAAACCTGTAACTTGAAGGGTACTGCCTGTGTTTTCTTCTCGAAGATTCAGAATTTCAAGTTTCAAATGGCGGTATTCTATCTAGTTGGATTTAATAGGTGTGGAGAGTGACAGACTTGGGTCTAATTCCATTCTTCCAAGGGCAGACATGCTGTTTTCTCAGCACCATTTGTTTTCAAAGATGCTGTCTTTTCTCCACCATGTATTTCTGGCATCCTTGTAGAATATCAGGGGACTGTAATTACATGTTTACATTTGAATTTCCTAGTCTGATCCATTGATCTATATGTCTGTCTCAGTACTAGTACTGTGTTATTTTTTGTTCTATGGCTCTGTAATATAAGTTGAAGTTAAATCAATATGAAAGACTGTTATCTGACTTGGACCTGTGCAACTGACAATAGTATTGAGTTAGTACTTTGTGGGCGAACAGGGCTTCCATTTTTTTCCCCAAACATGACCAATGTGGGATGAAATTCCTTGAGAGTTTGCTTGGTCTTAGGGGCCTATTAAATATATTATCTAGCCATAGTGACTAGTTCAGGGTTGTACAAAAAGTTCAATCACATCGCTTCCCAAGACTTTGTTAGTGAATTCAAGAAAAAAAAGTCTTTTTATTTTTTATTGAGCCAAGTGCTTAAGGAACTTGTTAATAGGGAGCTATTGAGGCCATTTTGCCACTGTGAAGACAACATAGAAAAATGCCAAGCAGAGGACATTGGTACTGTGAAATTAAGAAGCAGAGTTGGACTTCACATTGTGCGTTCTTGCATAGAAATGTTCTTACGTAGCCCAGTACTGTTTACAATAACATGCACAAATAAAAAATTATAAAATATTAGAAAGAAATAGAGTCTAACCTAGCTTGATGTGAATTCTGAATGATTTCTGGGTTTCCTGCTTCTATGGACTGTATTATTTATTATGGTTAAAGTACAGTTGCTTATCTGCTGTTGAAACTAAGCGATCCTCAATCATGGAAGAGGGTTCAGAAAGAGCATCAGAGCTGGAAGGTTGGGAGGAGTGCTCTGTAATATTTTATTCCAGACATGGCATGGCCACTGCACTAACTAACTCACAGAACCTGTGCTTACATACAGAAGGCTTGCACAAAATCAAGGTGCTTAAAAATTACCATATTTATGGGGAGGTAGGCTCTCATCCCCTCCTAGCTGAGGAGCTAATGGCAGTTTATGGCTGCTGAGTTGATGAAGAATCTCTTTTATTTGGCAAGGGTGGTTACTGGTAGGTGGCCCATGTTCCAGTGGATGATCCCATACCCATGAGCATATGGGCAGCATTATTTGGACTCAGTGGGTTATTCATTTTTTTATCTTTTTAGTTATTATTCTCTAATATAATACAACCTGACACTCCCCTCCTTTCCATCCACATCACCAAGTTACTTTCCACCCTCTCTCCTCTCCCCCAGATCCACTGTTCCTCTGTTTTTCTTCAGAAAAGAGCAGGCTTCCCAGGAACCAAACACAGCATAACAAGGTGCAATAATACTAGTCACAAGCCCTCATATGATGGCTGGAAGAGGCAACCCAGTAGGAGGAAAAGGGTCAGAGACTCTTCTTCTCCCTCAGAAGATTATTATTAAAAAAGAAAAAAAAGGACATTAAGTTGAGAGGGAGGTATATTGAGAGACCTCAGGGGAATGGGAGGAAGGAAGTCAAATACAAATGACAAGACATATTGTGTATATATGAATTTTTCAGATAAATAAATAAGTTTCTTATATTAGTGAAGACTCATTCTGAATGTCATGGAGCTCATTAGAAACTCAATGTCTGGTTCTTAAGTTATGCAAAAATGATACCTGTTCCTAAGGTCATGGATCAAATGTGTGTGCCCAGGACTGGAAAAGTCAGCCCCATTACCTGGGTACCACACATATTCCCTTGACTCTCTATCACCACTGGATGTTTGGAAGCCTTCCTCTATTGTTGATTATTAACCACCCAGTGTCTGTCATCAACTAGTGGCCGAGAAAGGTACCTATGCCATAAGGGAGTTAAAGAAAATGAGAAAGAAAGCACACAGACTTTGTCTACCAAGACTCCACAATATCTTGCTCATTTTGTAGATGCTTCTAGTTTATTAAGAATCCTGTTCACTGCAGTTTCGTGGGACTCTTTGTACCAGCTCTGTCATAGCCACTGAATCCCATATGCTGAGAGGCCATTAGAGAGCTGATCGTGCTTTGAGAAATCCTTTGCTCATTCGCCTTCTGCAAACCCTGCTGCTGAAGGTGTGGACACAGTTTGTGCAGAAATGCTGTTTATCGGTGTATTTCCAGTCTGCAGTTTTCGTTCAACTTTATTTGAACGAGGTGCTGTTGAGTATCTACCATGTACCAGGTGTGGTGCTCAGAACTGGGAACAGAAAGATAAGCAAACAGGAGTGGTTCAGATCTTCCAAGACATTTAGAGTGTAGGGAGAAATAAAGTACATAGAAAATTTTTCTAAAAATTTATGTTAAAGACTGTTGTTACACCGGAGCTTCAGTTATGACGTAGGGACAATGCTAGGTGTTATACACGTTATCTCAGGAGAATTCTATCAACCACATTGGAAGGCTGATATTCTCACTGTGTATATGAAGCTGCCTCAAAAAACTGAATTGACTTGTCAGAAATGCTTCAGAGACTCCATGTCTCTTGCTGAATAGTCATCCTAGCACAAAATTCTTCCACCCTGACTTCTGGGGGTCATGTCACACCCAATTGTGTAGGCACATTTCATAGTTCTTTCTTACTGATCAGAATGGTCACTGAGTTGTAAAGCTGGTAGTTGACATTTCTCTTCATGGAATGTCTCTTTTAAAAAAATATGGACTCAAAGTAGCATCCTTTCTCTGCTCTTCATTTTCTTTTGCTCTTTTTGAGGACAGGTTATGGAGGCTTTTTGGACCATGAAGTGAGTGAACTGGTGGACGAGAAATGAGAGAAGCCTGCAGCCATCAGCAAGGCCCCAAATTGCTCACTCCAGACTTGTTTCATTTACTTATTTATTTATTTATTTCCTTTTTATTTATTCTTCTCTCACACAATACATGCCAACTGTAGCCTCCTCTCCCTCCATTTCTCCCACCCCAACTCTCCCCCTCTCTCTCTCTCTCTCTCTCTCTCTCTCTCTCTCTCTCTCTCTCTCACACACACACACACACACACACACACATTCATTATTCCTCTTTTCTCTTAAGAAAAGAGCAAGCTTCTCAGGGATATTAACCAAACATAGCATAACAAGGTGCAATAAGACTAGGCACAAACCCTCAATTAAGACTCGATGGACAAGACAACTCAGTAGAAGGAAAAGGGTCTGATCAGCAGGCAAAAGAGTCAGAGACAACCCCACTCCCACTGTTAGGAGTTCCACACAAACCCCCAGCTAAACAATCAGAACCTATTTGCATAGGGGTTAGGCAGACCCATGCAGGCTCTGTGATTGCTGTTTCAGTCTTCGTGAGGCCCTATGAGCCCTGCTTAGATGATTCTGTGGACCATGTTCTGTGTCTTCAACTCCTCTGGCTCCCACAATTCTTCTGCCTTATCTTATGTGGAGTTCCTTGATCTCTGACCAATGTTTGGTTGTGGGTCTCTGTATCTGCTCCAATTATCTGCCAGAGGAAGCCTCTCTGATGATGACTGGGCCAGGCACTGATCTGTGAATATAGCAGAATATCATTAAGTATCATTTCATTGACCTTTTTTTCCAATTGTGTTTGGTTCTACCCTAGGTATCTGGGCCATCTAGCATCAGGTTATTGGCCATCCAGACAGTGTCAAACATGGACTCCTTCTTATTACTTGGGTGTCAAGTAGGCCAGTCATTGGTTACTCACTCCCACAAGCTCTAAGCCACCATTGCCCCAGCACACATTGTAGGCAGGTTGTAGATAGACGTTTTGTGACCAGGTTAGTATACCAATCCCACTACTGGAGTCTTTGCCACTTCAAAATTATTTTAATCAAAGAAAATAACCACTACCTCATGCACTTAGCTTTTTAGGTCTAGAAATTGGGGCTTTTTTAAGTTAAAAGTGCCTTTGACAATTGTGAAGTTGATTGAGACATTCATGTGTGTCTTTATACAAGTAACTGTGATAGGTACTAAGGACACAAGGATGACAACAACTATGGCCAGATTTACATAGGTGCTGGTGATCTGAACTCTAGTTCTCTGTTTGCAGCAAGCGCTTTAGGGACTGGGCCATCTCTTTAGCCCTAACCAATACTTAATTTACTTACAACTTCAGCAATTGGAGGAGGGTTCAGCTGGACAGTTTTTCTAGTCTTGCCAATCTTGAGAGTCCTAAATGATGAAACAGAAGTATGGCATCACTGAGGAGTTTTTGGGTTAGCAACATGGTCAATCAAAGCCAGTTCATCTTATCGACCATAGACCGATATCTAGCATTTGTTATAACACATTGTCGTAGTCAGTCCTGGTTGTTAACTAGACACACCTGGGAAGAGGGGACTGCAACTGAGGAATTGCTTTCCATAAAACCAGATTGGTATATGGGCATTCAGTGGGCTGTAATCTTGATTGTTAACTGGTGGAGGTGGACAGTAACACCTCTAGGTTGGTAGGTGTGGGCTGTATAAAAAGGTATATGAATGTGAACCTGAGAGCAAGCCTGTAATTCCTCCATGGTTCCTCCCTTTTCTCCTGTCTGAGCTCCTGACCCAGCTTCCACTGATGAAGGATCAGTAAGCTGAGAACCTTTCTTTCCCAAGTTGTTTTTGGTCCTGGTGTTTATCACATCTGCAGAAAGCGAAATGGAATGCATCCACAGACTGATGACTGTGAACTTCTTGAGAGCAGGAGGGAATTTGAATAAAGCAAGGGGGGCAGCCTTTTATGTTTGTATGTTTAAAGTTTAAACTCAAATCTGCTCTGATAGTCCCTTTGGGTTGGATTAAGCAATTGTTTTATTTATGCACAGAGAGATAAGAATCTAGTTCCATTGTTTTCTTCATCTTGAAGACTGATTTTCCTAGTATCATTTGTTGAAGATGCTGTCTTTTCCAGACTACACTTTTGTCCAAAATAAGGCAACTGTAGTGGGGGAGACTTGTATCTGGGTCCTTAATTCTATTTTATTCATTTGTATCTGTTTTTGTTCCAGTACCATGTTGGTTTTATTACCATAGTTTCATAGCATAAATTGAAATCCTATATGATGATACATCCTGCAGTATTATTTTTGTTTAGGATTGATTTGTCTATCTTTGGTCTTTTGTGCCTCCATTTACATTTTTTAGATAGTTTTTCTATGTTTAGAAGTATGATATTGGAATTTTGAATGAAATTACATTGAATCTATAGATTGCTTTTGGTAGAACGGTCATTTTCATTATATTATTTTTTTCAATCCATGAACATGGGATGCTTTTGCATCTTCTAGTTATGACCAGTCTTATAATCACTTAAACCAGGTATAGTGGTGCATGTCTTTAATCCAAGCCTTGAGAAGGTAGAAGCAGGTGGATCTCAGTGAGTTCAAGACCAGCCTAGTTTAAAAGGGAGTTCTAGCACAACCAGAGCAGTTATAAAGACAAATGATACCTCTAACAAACTAAACAAATCACTGAGATTTTATGAAATGCCCATGCACTTGAAGAATCTTGCAGCAGAAGGGTTGGAAGGGACCTTTATGACTGCAGATGTGATTTTGAGGCTGCTTTGATTAACAAGCTATCACTATCCAGAACAAATCCCTAACTTGCCACCATAGACTATCATTTCCTTTTCTCTTTTATACCCTCCTCATGTGTATGTGCATCTCCTGGGGAATGGTTCAGTAATAAATACTGCTTAAACTCAAAAGAACACTCCTGAAAAACCCTCCATCGCTACTATTGATCCTGTGAGATGTAGTAAGCAGGGGGAGGCACTGTGTTGTGTGATCTTCATTGTTTCTGTAAGCATGTGATTCAAGAAAAGCTCAGAAATTTGGACTGAAATTTTTATGGCTGGTCAGACTCAGTAGAGGGTTCATGTGGTTATGTGTGTAGTAAGAGGTGCGGGCTGTGCTCCCAGCATCTGAGAGGAAGGCAGGCCCTTTTGTTCCGCCTGGTTCATGGCCGCTGGCTAGCTTACATTTGAAATAACCACATGAAAACTGTATTCATTTAAACTCTGCCTGGCCCATTATCACTAGCCTCTTCTTGGCTAACTCTTACATCTTAAACTAACCCATTTCTAATAGTCTGTGTATCACCACGTGTTGTGGCTTACCGGCGTGAATCTAACCTACATCCGTCTCGGGTAGAAGCATCATGGCATCTCCCACACTTCCTTTCTTCCCAGCCTTCTGTTTTCTCTACGTCGCCCACCTAAGGGCTGCCCTATCCTATAGGCCAGGCAGTCTCTCTTTATTTAACCAATGAAAGCACAGAAATACAGAAGAACCCTCCTACACCAATGTGGAGGGTGTGGAGGAAGCTGGCATGTGAGCTGGGGGTAGAGAAAATGCCAGGCTGAAGTGGTAGATTAAAGGCACTGAATGGCAGTGATGAGCAAGGGGCTCTCATCTTCATCTCTGAAAACTCTTATAGTCACAGTCCCTCCTTTCTTGGAATGATCTTATCAAGGATCGTGCTGTTCGTTTGCCATTGTTGGTGTGATATTAATAACTTATATGCATTTTTCCATCTCTCAAATTTGTTAGAACAACCAACATGAATAAAATAAACTATCCCAACCATTATTATTTTTCAAATGAAATTTGAAACACATGTCATTTGATAAAGGTAACTCAGATAGCAAGAGGAGGGACAAGAACCTGGATATAGGTCTTCTGTGTTCTTCTATATAGTTCCCTGGGTACAGGTATGAGTGTTTATATTCCTCCAAATATGCTTATGTCTTATTTTAATACTGCCTGGTTCTACAAATACACATTGATTACCGTATGCATGAGGAGTCTAAGTACTCAAAGCAGTATGGTATGTTACAGAGTAATAAAGTATTGTTGTTTCATGGAGATGCCTTTCTGGTTATGGAGGAAAAAGTGTTCATGATACCTAATGCAGTGTTTTAACAAAAATTCTAAATACAATAAAGGACTCAGTGTGTGGGATTTCAGGAGGCATGTTTGAGGATGGCATCATTTTCTGGCTATCTCTGCTTCATCACCTGGTCATTGGCAAACCCAGGTTTTGTGAACCTGAAACTTCTACAATTACAGAGCTTTCTTTAAGAAGAACAAAGGAATTTTTATGGAGAATCAGATATAACATGGCTGTTCTTGGTTCAGGTGTATTTCTCAGTTGATAGAATGCTTGCATAGCACTGAAACTGATCCTCACTATGATGTAAGGAAGCTTGAGAGGTGGAGGGAGAAGAAATAGAAGTTCAAAGTCATCTCAGAGAAAGTTTGAAACCAGCTTGAAATACATGAGACACTGTCTTAAAATCAACCTCCCCCCTCTCTACTTATATATTCACCCAACACTGATCTATCTATCTATCTATCTATCTATCTATCTATCTATCTATCTTCTATTACTTATCTGTCATCTATCTATTTTCTTTCGTTCTTTCTGTCTGTCTGTCTGTCTGTATCTATCTATCTATCTTCTATTACTTATCTGTCATCTTTCTATTTTCTTTCTTTCTGTCTGTATCTCTCTATCTTCTATTACTTATCTGTCATCTGTCTATTTTCTTTCTTTCTTTCTTTCGTCTGTCTGTATCTATCTATCTATTATTATTTATCTGTCATCTGTCTATTTTCTTTCGTTCTTTCTGTCTGTCTGTATCTATCTATCTATCTTCTATTACTTATCTGTCATCTGTCTATTTTCTTTCTTTCTTTTTTTCTTTCTTTCTGTATCTATCTATCTATCTATCTATCTATCTATCTTCTATTACTTATCTGTCATCTGTCTATTTTCTTTCTTTCTTTCTGTCTGTCTGTATCTATCTATCTATCTATCATCTATCTATCTATCTATCTATCTATCTATCTATCTATCTATCTATCTATCTATCTATCATCTATCTATCTATCGTGTTAATCCTCTTCATCCATTCCTACACCTATGGGAGAACAGAGGTAACAAGTTAGGTATCCTGAAATCTATAAAATATAAAACAATTCCACCAAATGCAGAAAAATAACTAATTTACATTTTTTAAGAGGGCACAGCTCTATCATATATTTCTTTTAAATTTGGAGAGCATAATCTTTGACTCTTCATGAGGCAAATTTTGTAATAATTTCTGACTGAAAAATAGAAAGTTTGCAATAGACTTTCTTCTAGCATGGTACATTAAGATGTTTGGTTTGATAATTTAGGAAAAAAGTTTTCAAGCCTTTGAACCATTTTTGGTCATGTTACGTAAATGCTTAGAATTACTATTCGCTTTGAGAAAACTCCAAGAAAATTCTCCCATAATCAGTCTGCAAAGTTTCTAGACATTTTCAATTTTTTTGATGTGAAAGGATTTATTATCAAATCACATTTGGGTTCCTGACTTTCATTAACCACCTTGCTAATGGTGTCCTCTTGTATTTGTGTACTTTAGGCTTTTTTTGTGGCAATTGTTGAAGACTGAATTTTGTTTCCAGTCAGCTGTAATTTTAATATATACTTTATGTGTACCAGCAATTCACTGGTTTACACCAGCTGAGAAAATTGGACCCTCAATAAGCTTGCCTTGCTGCTGTGAGCAGCCTCATTCTGCCTCGTGGTAGTTGATCACATTTTCATGATCTAAGACTAATTTCTACCATACTTTGTTCCTTTTTGTCAGGATGAATTTTATTGCTTTTCCCCTTCACATTTTAATTTTCTTTCCATTAATTTTTAATTGAATTTTTCTCATCTTTTTAACATATAAATGTAAAGATGATCTAAAATTGTGCTGTTTGAAAATATACAATTTAGGAGCCTCTAAATTATCTTTTGTTTATGGGAAACATCCCAGAATGTTCTTTCAAATTACAGTTAAAATGTAATTTATCAATTTTGAATATTATTAAAAAATAATTTGTAGATTTTTTCTTTTCTGCTCTCAAAAAGGTTTGTGATTTTAAAATGTCCTTGCCATCACAAACATGTTTTGAATAGTTTTATGATAGTCAAACCATGACACCACTTTAAAATTTGTAATAGATATCCCAAATAGGCATGTATGTGTGAAATGACACACCAGCAATTTGACCTTGAAAAGAAGACACTCCATGTAGTAGCATAGCAGAGTCATCAATAGCCCCAGGGCTATGGAGACACATTCTCCACCAGGGAAAGAAAAGCAACATCCAGTGTTCAGGTTGTGACGTCTTAACAGTTCTTTTCAACTAATTTATTTATGCATGCAAAACAGTGGTCTCCATTATGACATTTTCACATATACATGTCATAATTTGTTCTTATTCACTCTCTCCCTGAGTGCATTTTTCCCATCACCCCTCTCTGCTTCTCTCTGGTTTCCTTCTTCCTCTCAAATACTTCCCCATTTTGCTTTCCAGTCCACAGGTGAATCGATCCTCTCTTGTTGCCTCCTATCTCCCTTTAAACCTCTTTCTCTTATGTTTCAGTGTACTTTCTGCCTCTGTCTCATATGTACATATATATATATATACATGCATATGCACATATCTATCATCTTTCTGTCTATCTATCTATCTATCTATCTATCATCTATCTATCTATCTATCTATCTATCTATCTATCTATCTATCTCCTATGTATTTATCTATCATCTATGTGTATGCATGCATGTATGTATGTATGTATGTATGTATGTATGTATGTATGTATCTTCTCTAAATCTAGTTTCTTCCTATGGCAGGAAATATACAGTATTTGTATGAGTGTGACTTGCTTTGCTTAACATATTATTCTCCAGTCCAACTCATTCCCCTACTAATTTTATGGTTTAATTCTTCTCTACTGAGAACAAAATAATATCATGTATACATGTCAAATTTTCTTTATTCATTCATCTGCTGCTGGATAGCTAGGCTACTTCCATAGCTGCCATAAAAAACATAGATGAACAGGTATCTGTCCCTATAGTAGGCCAATTCGCAGGAATGGTATGGATAGATGATACGGTAATTATTTTTTTTCAGATTTTTAGGGCATTTCCATACTGTGCTATACTTTCCACGAGCAAAATAGAAAAGCTCCCTTTGCTTCTTGTCCTCACCAGGATTTGTTATTTGCTTTCATTTTCAATGATGACCATTCTGAGAAAAGGGACATGGAATCTCAGTGGAGATTTTTCCTGCTATAATCTTATTGATTTCCTTAAGCATTTTTATCACTCTAGTTAGTTTTGAAAATTTTGTACAATGCCTTTTGATCACATCTACACCATTTCCTGACCCCTCCAAGGTCAACTATCCTCCCTTACCCAGCAAACATGGTGATTTCTTTTTTACTTTAAAGCATAATGTACAGTTGGTGCTGCTCCTATGCCCCTGGATGTATGGCTTTCTACTAGAGTGTAGTCAACTCGGGGGCTGCACCCTTAAAGAAGATGCCACTTGCAATAGCCACTTATCTAGGGCAGGGATTCCATGCCGACATCCCTCTTCATGGTAGGATTTTGTCTGGCTTGAGTTTACATGTGGGTTCTCTGTTCTAGTCTATTGAACTATTGTGTCTGTTTTTACGTCAGTAGCATACATTTTAATTCCCATAGCTCCATAGTTTAACTTGAAATCTTGACTAGTGGTAATTCAATTTTGTTATTGTTGGTTTTTTCCCCAGGATTATTATGGCTATCCTGGGTCTTTAGTGGTAGGTATCAGACCAACGACTTCATGCCTGAAAGACAAGTATTCTAAAAATCAAGCCACATTCCCAGCCTCAACTTTGTTGTTTGACTTACTGACATGTTTTTGAAGTGGACCCAGAGCTCTTTATTTTCTATTATAACATTTTTGTCATAACATTTATAGATTAAGTCAGAGTCCTAGGACAGTTTTTGTATTGACAGACAACTGTCATTCAGTGAGTGTTAAAAATTTCTTGCAGGATTTTATGTAAAGAGACTAACTCAGGATATTTGTCATGGGTCAAGATTAGTTACATCCAATGCAGAATCAGCAATACTGTAATAGCAAGTGGTGTCTGCTTCACTGTGAGCTGTGTGATGGTACACACTACAACCCAGCAGTACACACCAGTGGTATTCAGTACAGCAGCCTCCAACACAAAAATTTAGGTATTAGTTTTTATTGTTGTTTTGCTTTTGTTTTTTGTTTTTATTTTATTTTAATTATTTTCTTTATTTTACAGTCCAACCACATTTCTTCCTTCTTCACTCTGCTCCCCTCCAGCTTTTCTCCCATGCAGTCCTCCCAAGGAGTAAGGGTTCCCATGGGGAGTTAACAAAGTCTGGCACATTAACACCAAGCCCCTTCCCCCTACATTAAGATTGAGCATGGCATCCTACCATAGGGAATGGGCTCCAACAAGCTAGCTCACGCACCAGGGATAGATCCTGGTCCTATGGCGAGGGGTCCCTAAGATAGTCCAGGTTTCACCATTGTCTCCCACATATGGAGGGCCTAGTTTGGTCCACAGAGGCTCCATAGCCTTTGGTCTGGAATTCATGATGGTTCATCTGTCTCTGTAGATTTCTTCATCAGGATCTTGACCTTCCTTGTTCACATATTCTCTCTTCCCTCTCTTCGATTGGATTTCCGGATCTCAGCCTGGTGCTTGAGATCTCCTGGGTAAACTGGGGATGAGGGGAGGGGTACTCAAGGTGAGGGTGTGGGGATGAAAGCATGAAAGAATGGGAAGGTCAAATGAGGAGAGAGATGAAATGGAAGATCAATAAAAGAGAGATCTTGACAGAGAGAGCCATGCTGGGGTTCAGGAGAAATCTGGTGCTAGGGAAATTCCCAATCTATTCTTCCAGAAGGATGACCACAGCTAAGACTGTTAGCTAAAGTGGAGAGGGTGCCCAAACTGGCCTTCGCCTGGAATCAGATTGGTGAATTCCCCAACTATCATCATAGAGCCTTCATCCAGTAACTGATGGAACCAGATGCAGAGATGCAGATGCAACACAACCAAGCTATTAGTTTTTTTAAAGATCTTTTTTTAGAAGCACCATTTCTGTTGTTGTATATTCTGTTCATTTCTTTAAAAATTAAATATTACTGTGATTGTGATATTGAGAAGACAATTGAGTTTAGAGTTAGAAGCATGTTTCTTAAAGGCCACTCATTTTAAGAGGCTACCATAAAAGATGACAGACCTTGTTCCCATCAGTAAACCTAGCACAGCAGCCCTGCTGTTGACCCCTGCGTTGATTGTGTGGTTTGTACACATTGTGATTTCCTTTCATTCCCACCTTCTCTTTCATGAATTTGCTTTTTGTTTCTCATAATCCTTGTCAAGTCTCTTGCTGTCATCTTGCTTTTACACGTTTGCTTATAGTGCTTGGCTTATAGTGTTTGATCAGCAGAGTTTTAATTTCTGCTGTGATAGGAGAGATTTTGGTTTGGGAAGATTCCACTTTCCTCGGGAAGATTCCACTTTCCTCTCTTCCTTCATCTCTTCTTTTCTGATTTTCCTTCTTTGGCCTCTACTCTTTCCTTATACCCAGACTTTCATTTTCATAGAATTTATAATTTTGAATATATTAAATGGATATGAAATATGCATCAACGGGAACAGCTAAGATGCTTTTAATGATTCTTTCCAATTCAAATTGAGCTATTAATTAATATCATAATCCAATTATTGTCCCTTTAATAGACTGACTTGCTAATAATTGTGCAGGAGTTTGTCACTTGCTTCTTTGGGCTGTTTAATGTTGTCATTGACAACCTATGGTTTATACTCATCTGTAACCAGGAAACTTCCTTCGGATCATCTGCCCCAGCTGTGTGAAATCAGTATAATGGATGTCAAAACCATACCTCACTAGTTGATGAACTGCTGCAGGTTTCCATCAGTGACTCTGGTGATTTTACAGAATTCTGTATGAAGGGACATCAGTCTAATATAAAGCTTTAAGTAAACACTATGCTATTTTAAATAAGGGTATAGATATCCATGAAGTTTGGTATCTTTGGAGGGCTTAGAACCAATCCATCATGAATACACGGCAATGATTGTAGCTCTCAACAACCCCAACTAAACATGTTCTCAACTTACCCTTAATGATCTAAATCCTCAAAATGCCATTGTACCAATGCCACCATCATCAGTAGATATTTGGCAGTAGACACAACGAAGTGGGGGAAATGGTGGTCATTCCAGTTGTGACTGCAACATCTGACTTCTGCAAGTATTCCAACAAACTGGTTTGTAGAGACACACTGGCAGCAATCCCGTCCAGGGTTTTAGTGGGGCCTGTAAGAAGGAATGCTCTTAGCGTTTTAGCTGCATTAGCGTTACACTCATGTCCTGCATGACTTTATAAACAGGAGGGAATGAATTCTTGTGTGTGGGTGGGCTTGGTCTGCTATAGTGATGAGTCAGCCTAGGGTTCCTTTCTATAACATGCTCCTGAGTTCTGAGGAATATAATTATATAATTTGTTGTAAATGGGGGGAGAGGTGCGGGTTGTGTTCCCCAGCCGCCATTGGCCCGCTCAGCTGCTGGCCGCCTGCACCCAAAAAAAACCACAGGAGAACAGTATTCATTCAAACTCTGACTGGCCCATTATCTCTAGCCTTTTCTTGGCTAGCTCTCACATCTAAACTAACCCATTATAAAAGTCTGTATGTCACCACGAGGTGGGTGACTTACTGGACGGTTCTACGGTACTTCCCTCTGTGGCGGGGGCCTCATGGCAACTGGCCCACTTCCTTTCTTCTCTTCCCAGAACTTCCGTTCTGTCTACTCCGCCCACCTAAGGGCTAACCTATCTATAAGCCAGGCAGCTCTTTATTCAAACAATAAGAGTAATACAAAATACAGGAGAACACTCCCACATCAATAATTCATCATAGCTTTATTTGTATGTATATGATTTCAGAGCCAACCACTTGGTACTGAATAATCATTTTGGGGGCTCTTCCCTGGAGAAATCATTCTTCCTGCTGTCAGCATTCCTTGGGTCCCTGTAGGGTTTTTTTTTGTCTGTAGCTCATGTTAGCTGTTTATTGGTGTTGTCCTTGTTCAGTCTTGATTAGGCAGCCGGCAGCCATGCTGATGAGACTTCATGAGTGTAGCTTCTCACAGCAAACTTCCTGTTCCTCTCACACACCTTCTGCTGTGATCCATGAGCCTTAGTTGCTGGAGTTGTGTTGTAGTTGGGGCTGGGCACCAGATGGTCCCTGTGTGTGTGTGTATGTGTGTGTGTGTGTGTGTGTGTGTGTGTGTAGAAACAACTAAAGAAACAGAAGTCATTAGAGCGAGAGGAAAGAGAAAGAGAGCAAAGAGGGTTGTGGGAAGCGTCGGAGGGAGTAATATATGGGGGAAAATGATGTAATTATATTTAATAAAAAATAAAGTAGATATCCCCCATAGATCCTGGGGAGACTCAAGATTCTTATAATGTGGGATGTACATGTCTGTGTGCTGAGGATGGAGTCAGTGCCTGAAGACTTGGGCAATGGTGGTTACAAGATGTGTCTGTTATTGTTCCTGCCTGTCTCCCACATTGCATTGGGACAAAACATCTCTGTCTCTCCATGGCAGAAATCAAGGGCCACAGTGAAGCCACCCAAGCCACTGTGCATGAGTTAATATCATACAATATAGCATATAACATAAACAGTTTCCATTGATGGCATCAGCATGTTCTGACTCACTGTCACTACACCTTCAAACAAATCTTCTCTTCCCCTACAGAATTTTAGGGCCACACTGTTTCTCTCTACGAGTGAAAAGGTACAGCCTCGATAAGAACAGTGGGCTGGATAGTGGTCCCCGTGCCTCACAGTGCCTGAGTTTGGAGACCTGTGGTTATTCCATTACCTCCCAATAAGGATTCTCCAAGTCCACTCAGACTAAGAATACCCTCAGCACCTCCTGATACCCGTTAACTAGACAGGAGAGTTGCTGTGCAGAGGACAGGAGCCAAAGCCACAGAAACATAATCATCAGAACATTGTCATAGGGACAGTTGCTGGGAATATGTTGAAGACTCAGGATAGAAGCAAGAGAAACACACTTAAGGAGACTGGAGAAACCATTAATAATGTAAATGAAGATTTAAAATCAGAAATAAAAGTCCCAGCTAGGAACAAAGTGAAATGTTAGGTGCAAATGCACATCACCATCTGGATGTGTGGCCTCAGCTCCTGGCAATGGTTAATGAAGAACGGTACAAAAGCAGGAAAGGAAAGCAGTGCTCAGAGGAGGGAGAGTCATGGCATGGGGCTTTCTATGTGGGAAGTCCTAGACACCATAGAATGTCCCAGCTCCTTCATTCAAATGCTGGACTTTCTTCTGAAAATTTTGGTACCATTGCTAAACCAGTTGAGGTTCATTCTTAATGATGCCTTCCTCAAAGTACATGGGCATCTCTTTATCTTCTCTGGAGACAACTGAGCCTTCACCCCTGAAGCTGAAGAAGAGTAGTAGTGGTGGGGATAGTCCCCTCCCATTTAATTGTAAGAAGTAATTAGAAATATAGACAATGAGTTAGAGGAAGGAAAATGGTGAATGGATTTGATTAAAACATGTTATATTCATGTATAAAATTCTCAAGTTTGCTGGAAAAGTAATTTATAGAATAGTAAATTCTTATTTATAAATTTACACACATATAGAATAAGAACAAGCATGGGAGAGAGAGGTAGTGTGTCATAGGCAAGCATGGTGGAGGTTTGGTGTTAGTGGTGGGACAGGCTTTCTTGTCGATGGTGGCTACTTGGCCTCTGTTCTTCACATCTGTGGTATCTTAGCATAGAAGCTTTGGAGTCAGTTAGATGACACTGACATTCTGCTTTTTCATCCTACTTTCTGGCTGGGGCTACTTTGTCATACAAAGTGATTTTTCTGAGCTTTGGTTTCTCCCTCTATTAAATGGTGTCACACTATTTTGCACTGAGGTTTCCCAAGAAGATATTATAGGATGACATTTGTGTCTAACTATGTCCCATGCCAGCACACATCATGAGCCCAATAAATGTTTATTAATTCTCTTTTGAATCAGAATTATTATAGTCCTCTCTTGTAATTTCCTTACCTAAAAAATTGAGACATCACAATCCCTAAGATTATAGGCTTTATTTTTTTAAAACAAGCTGGAAAATGGTCATAATTATGAAAGGAAATCTTGTTATTTTTTTGTACCATGAATGATAAACAGAGCTAGAGTATTGACATTAATGATATGGGGTTTGTATTGTCAGTGTCATTAGTGCATTGGCTGGAGGCAGAGTCTCACACTGCCGCCTGTAGCAGCTCACAGAACTGTTTCCAGAGAGTTCTCCACTCAGTTGAATATGGGATCCTTGATGTCATCCAGGAAAAGAATTTCAGAACAACCTGTCATGAAGGAGTTAGAATTTATAAGGAAGAGTTTTTAATATAGATCTAAGCATGAGCATAGGAAAAGAAAAGAAGACAGTAGAAAGAGAAGCACTCAGAAAAAAGGCTAAGACATACCCAAGTGTGGACGAGGACTTCTCTGGAGAGAAAGTGCTGTGTCAACTGCCTTAGCAGTAGCCAAGTACAGTCTTGATAGTTCCAAAGGCATGTCTCAAAGGGTTGCTCAGGACCTTCTGGGATAAATGTGGCCATGGGGTGTTTTGGGAGGTACCATGAATAGGATTATTATCTGATGTGGCAGAACCATGGGTCACCAGGGTGCCAAAGTGGGTTAAGTCGTATCTTTCCTTGTAAATTCAGTTTCTTATCTGTTTCATGAGATTCTTAGCAAACTTCAGGTTGCTAGATGGTAAAATGGGAACTCGGCCATCTATGCACAACCTTCAGCATGGCTCATTGCTGTCTCAACACTTTTATTTGAAATTTCCCTATAAAAATGAATGTTGTTTCTTTGAAGGCAACCTTCATAGCAGATGCTATAATGGGGTTGGAATTTCTGACACTCAGCTTCTGCAAGGTCTCAACTAGACTCCAGAGTGAGGGGCTCCTTTGCCTTCACATGTTTTGAGTTTCCCCAGTACCATTCAAATCAAATTCTAAATATTAGGTTAAGTTTTATGATTTACGGACTTGTTAATTAGCTTCTCTGTACTTTTCTGTTCAGCTCAGAGACAGTGATAATACAGACCTCACTATTTGTTGTAGGGCATTAAAGAGATTTAAAATGTTATTAAACCATGTGAAGTAAATGCTAGAAATGCTTTTATTGTAAGAACAAATGTTTTTTTTCTTCACCTGCATTCTTTCACCTCCAACTCAAAATGAGTATGGTTGTTCTGCCCAATATTTGAACTCTTGATTTTAAAGAGAGAAAAGTCTCTATCATCAGGACCTTCAGAGCCATGGAACAGGTGACAGGAAAGGGTAGCACTTTGCCATAAGAGTGTCATAGACTTCCCTCTAGCCATAGACAGAAACAGTCATGTGAAAATTAAGTTCACTTTCCTTACAAAGTCTCCCTCCCCAACTTCATCCTATTCCAGCAGCTGGACAGTATCTGTGGCAGAGGCAGCATCCTGCCTCCCACTCCTTACACAACTGTCCTCTGGTTCTATTCTGGATCTGGGGACCTACCTCTCAGCACATGTATGAGATGGTTAGACACAGGGTGGGCACACCGCCATGGCCAAATCCCTCCAGCTTACAGGAGAGAAGTCCGGATGCATTGGGATGTCTCTGGACCAGGTGAACCTTGAGCTCCGCTGGGTCACATGTGGGTGGTAGTGTTGGGATTAGTGCTTAGCCCCAATCCTGGGTGTTACTCCTTCATCAGAACTCTGCTCCTAGACTCCAATTTTACTCTGATTTACCCTTCATGCACCATAAGAAGCGACACAAAGGTTTTCAAAGAGTAATGCTCATAGTTTGTTTTCTGAACATAAAGGATCTAAAAGTCCCTTTTCATTCCAAATATCTATTCTCTTCCCAGAGGGACACATTGTTTTAAACATTCTATGGGCTTCTTCTATATCTACTTATAACTTCTGCTCTAGGCAAATGTGAGCCCTAAAGAGACACATTTCTCTTCTTTACACTCATGGAGGGTTGCTGTACCAGAAAATGCTACTTTGGTGAGATGGACTGCAGGAATCTTTAAAAGCTGCACAGGGGGCCATTTAAAACATTTTAAAATATATTTATTTAATTTGTGAGATTTTGGGGAAAGCAGATGCGTGTCACACTTGTGTGACAGTCAGGAGACAACATTCAGGAGTCTAGTCTCTCCTTCTACCAGATTTCCTTGGGAGGGGAGTTGAATTCAAGTCCTCAGACTTGATGACAGGTATCTTTTCCTGCTGATTCTTCTCCCTGACCCACAAAGGCTTTCTATTTGCCTGACTGAGATGTGATGGGACAGCACTGTAGAAGATTTTCTGTTTCGACAAATGCCTCATCCTTCCAGCCTGAGATGATCCTGGCTCACACAGTCTTCTGTCACAATCTTCTGTTGAGAGACCAGGGTCACAGGTGGCTTGCTTTCCAAACCAATGGGTCTTTGCAATGCCTTCTGCAACAAATATGTTTGCTTAGAAACTTACCGAATTAGCTTTCAGGCCATTTTCTTTCATGTATATCTTGTTTTGCAACTAATTTTCTTTATCTAACGTGTACACACCCAAAGCAAACAGGCAGGCCCTTTCATGTTATGCTCTGCAATCTCTCCCCACTTATGTTATAAGTTTTGTCAGCTAGCCTTTCTTTCTCATGTCACTTCAGGGAGTACTGTCAAATGGAGTTACTGTTTAAAAGTTAATAATTGATTTAATTATTAATGTTTTGGCTCAAGTTAAGGCATATTTTACCGTGTCATACCATGTGCCTGTGCTTCTGAACCCCTCCCTGTCTGGTGCAGCTTTCTACCCAGCCACATAGCCAGCAGCAAACACACAGGCAATAGTATGCCAGTCAGTGCCCTTACCCTCTTGATAGCGACAAGTTATACTGCACCTAAGCCAAAGGTAGGTTTATGTCATTGGCTCAATTTTAGGAATTAAAGACAACAATTTCGGAAGGTATTTTACAAAGTCTAAGTGGTATCCTTGTATCTCTTATTGTGTGTCTTAGTCAGGGTTTCTATTGCTTCAGCAAAACACCATGACCCAAAAGCAAGTTGAGGAGGAAAAGGGTCTATTTGGCTTACACTTCAGAATTGCTGTTTATCACTGAAGGAAGTCAGGACATGAACTCAAACAGGGCAGGATCCCAGAGGCAGGAGCTGATGCAGAGGCCATAGAGAGGAGTTGCTTACTGGCTTTCTTTCCATGGCTCGCTCATCTCATAGAATGACCAGGATTCCAGGGATGGCACCACCCACCATGGGGTAGGTCCTCCCTCCATTGATCACTAAATGAAAAATGCTTTACAGCTGGATCTCATGGAGGCATTTTCTCAACTGAGGCTCCTTCCACTGATGACTCTAGCTTGTGCCAGTACAGTGTGTATCTAATTACTCCCAAACTCAGTGGTTTAAAAGAACAATTAACAGCAGAGGAGTGGGTGCCTGAACTGAAATTGTCCCATAGTTACTTTGTTGAATATCTCAATCGTCACCATAGAAATTTTGCATGATGGATGGAGATAGATCCAGAGACCCACATTCACACCAGAGCAAGGGATCGTGCTACCAAGGTCCAGTGGAAGAACAGAAGGAGGGAGAAGATGAGCAAGGACGTCAGGACCGTGAGGGACTGGCCTATCAACAGAGACAGTGTGCTTGATCTATTGGGAGCTCATCAAATCCAGCTGGACCAGGACTGAATGAGCATATGACCTAACTGGACTCTCTGAATGTGACTGCCAATGGGGACTGACTGAGAAGCCAATGATAATGGCACTGGGACCTATCTCTTCTGCATGTATTGGCTTTTTGGGAACTTATTCTATATGGATGCACATCTTCCTAGACCGAGATGGAGGGGGGACGCCTTGGGCTTCCCATAGGGCAGAGTATCCTGCCCCATCTTAAGGAAGCAGGGGGGGGGCGGGGGGGTAGGGGGGGAGCGGGAGGGCCGGGAACAAGGGGAGTAAATGTAAATTTTTCTTGTAATTAAAAAAAAAGAATAATTAATATTTATTACACTTCAGAAACCTTCAGTCACAACTCTGGGGTGAATCTTTGTACCGTGTTCTGGTTTTGATCAGACTTTCTTACAGGGCTTATGGGTAAGGTGCTGGCCAGGCCTGTAGTTTTCTGAAAACCTGAGTGAGCTTCGAGTGTCTGTTTCCCAGAAGGGCTTGGTCACCTTTTTGGGTCTAGTTGTTGGTGGCAAGCAGGCCTCAGCTCCTGCCATGTGGCTTTTCTACAAGGCTGCCTGAGTGTCCTCACCATATGGCAGTAAAGTGAAAAGCACATATAAGCAAGACAAGAGCATAGTATCCTTTATCAGCTAACCTGGGAAGTCACTGTCATTCTCAGAATACCATAGTGGGAACCAAGGTTATACCAGAGAAGGACTGTCAGGAAATGGGGCTTTTGGGAACTTGATACTGGGGAACTGACTATTGTGTCTTGAGTGAGAGATACTGATTTCATCCCAACATCAGCTGGGAGTTAGGGAAAGGCTTTCTACAGAGTTCTAGACCAGCTGGGAGTTATATAAGAAGGCTAGGAAAAAGTTACAAGTCCACATGCACTCCTGAGGATCACAAGGTGTGACTGCACTTCCCTCTCTGGCGGCATTAGGCAGCACAGTGACAACTATAATACTTCATGATACTATTACAGAGACTGACATAATTCATATCAAGTGTCTGAACAGAGGAAAAGCTCAATAAATGCCCACATTTATTTCCTGAGTAAGCACATGTGTGGCAGTGCCTGTCCTCATCAACATTTGAACCATGAAAGGAGACCTCTTGTTTTGTCTGTTCATATTCAGAGTTGGCAATCTCTGATGAAATGAGTACCTGTTGTGCTTTGGGCACACGGCGCACTATTTCATGATAGCATGGCAGACACAGTGATGAACTCCAGTGGAGAGTCTGACAGAAACTGCTGTGCCTGCTTCTCCATGCCTTGCAGACCATCCAGGAGCAATCCAGGAAGTCCAGAAGCCAAGAAGAGGGACAGGATTCCCCGAATGGCCCAGAGGATGTTGTGGTGACCAGTTTCAACTGGCCTCCTGAAGAAGGCACTCCGTCTATGTGTACTGCACCCAGAGCTTGTTCTTCAATTTGTTGTTGCAGATTGATGCCCTAAGTGAGAGCTGGGTCTCAAATTGAGATTTATCTGATTTCAAAGGACAGGCTCTTTTACGGTTCCTTGGAACACACTAACTTCTCTGTTTGTAATATATTTTCTGCTTGAAAAGTAGGAATAATATCCAGAAGTGAGTTAACTAAGAATAATGAGTTAGTTGATTAAAGCAAAAGAATATGAAATAAGGAGGTAGTTTAATTGGAAAAAGCGCTTGCCTCTCAAGTGTGAGAACCTGAGTTCAGCTCTCTGGAACCTATGTACAAAGACAGTGTGGTAGCATGATGTGAGCGATGGCCAGATGGAAGGTGGAGACAGGGAGATGCTTGGCAGCTTCAGACAGCTAGCTTGGTCTAGATGACAATGTTCCAAGATAACAAAGGATTCTGTCTCAGACAAAAGATGGAAGGCAGCTGGAGAGCAATACTGGAGATTGTCCTTTAACATGTAAACGTGTGCCTACACCCCAACTTCCCTATTGAGATTCCTGTTGATCCCAGTTAGGTCCTTTCTGGGGCTATGTGTTTCTCTCGGAAAAACTGAAATTTATGTGAACATGTCTCAGCTTAGTAAGTTGAGGATACATATATGCTCATATACATGTATATACACACGTATATGTATATATACACACATATATATGTATATATGTGTGTGACACACACATACACACAAGATTGTAGGAAAGGCAAATAAAATGCCAAGGGAATTCTAGTAGATCCAATAAACACCTTTTACCCTGAACATTAAAATCTGGTCCAGGAACAGGCACTAAGCTTGACCAAATACTGTTCCTTCAATGAACTGCAGCAAATAGCAAAAAGAAACAATACGGTTGCCTTTGATGATAAATAAAGTTATAAATAAGCACAATATTAAAAACATTTAGTTCTCTTAAGCAGCTACCATATCTTAAGTGGCTATTGTGCCCCAGAGTGCTGACACACGGAAAGTGTGCGAGGCCCAGACCTATTGCTACGGAAACTGCTCACCAGACTTTGGAGGGCCTGGGGAGAGTGTCATCTGGGTAAACGCAGTGTTCAAATGCTCCCTCCCAAATCAAGGAGGAAACTGATGATTTTGGAAAAGGCAAAGAAGAAACCTGGTCAATAAAACCTAAAGGGTTATTCTTCAGACTACATAGGCCAAATATTAATCTAATTAAGAACAGAATGTAAGGAGGTTAGGTACAAATGGACACTTGTAATTGGGAGAAAGGGATAACTGTGGAAAGAGCAGAGATTTTAATAACAAAATAAATAATAAAATAAAATAAAATTACAGCTTAAATGTGCATAGTAAATAGAATAAAAGAAAAGCAAAAAGGTTTATTTTTTCCTAGAGAAACATAGGATCCCATAGACGACCTAGGTGAGATTAAAAGGCATCTAAGCAGGAAAGCTTGCATGGTAAAATGGAGCAAACTGTCACAGGCAACTTTGCCATCATAAAGCATTTGCGTGTGCATGTTAGCTTTGTGTCGCGGCAAGCAAATGTCTGGTAAAAGTGTTTTGATGCAAAGGTTCATTTTGGGCCATGGACTTGAAGGTTGGTCCGTGGTTGCTTGGCCTCATGCACTTGGGCAGAGGAACATCATGGCAGCAGGAACACATGGCGGGGGCTATCAATTCACATCACAAAGAACAGCGAGAAGAGAGGTAGGAAGGCCCTAGGGACAGATTTCCTAAGTAACCCCCATCCAGGGGCTTACTTTGTCCAGTCAAGTCCCATCTCAAGTTTGCTCCCTCGATAGGAACATTCGAGCTGCGTCCTTAGGGCTGCGTTTCCCATTCAAACCATCACGAGCACCAGATCTGGATGGTTTCCCGGGGGTGTTCTGTCCATTAAAGTACAGACTTTTCCAGTGATCCTCAAAATTCTCCACAGTATCATTTTTTTTTTTGCCATGAACACAGTGCCCAATTCAAGACATAAACAAGTACTACACGGAAATGAAACTATAAAAAAATACATTTTGTGCAAATGATACAAAATTCTGAATAAAACATTAACAAAAAAAATGCGAAGGTACATTTTAAAAGGCTCAGCATGACTATATGGCATTTATTTTAATAATTCAGGAATACTCCATCATAAGGCAAATATGTTTAAATCATCACATTTAGGGATCTTTGGGAAAGAATCATGATGATCCTCAGACCTCAAGAGCCACTAGACAAAATTGCAAATCCATTTTTTATTTAAAAAGGCTCAATAAAACAGGAATTCCAAAAACATTTTGAAACTTAGAAAATTATGTATATATTATATATAATATATAAATATAAAGTTATATATAAATATATATGTAGATTTGTTCCAAAGGCAGTTTAGATTACACAAGGAGATCAAAATTTGCCCCCTCCTAAATTTAGAGATAAAGAAAGGCTGCACATTTACCACTTAATATATTTTGTTATAATGCTGGCTGTGGTCAGGGGTATAGAAATTTAAAAAAATCTAAAAAAAGAAATAAAATTACTAATTAAAATGATACTACAAATCTATTAAACACAAACTAGTAAAATAATTTGCCATGGATCATCAAAATTAGTACATAAAAATAGCAGATTAAATGCATACAAATATACAACTACTACATTGAAGATATTCAGTTAAAATATAATCTGGAATTGAAACACAACTCTCTAATTCAGACCATTGCATGTCTTTGTGTTGAATGCTTTTCTTAGCCATTATGGAACCACAGGCTTCTCTCTTTACAGGAGTCTAGAATCCCTTTAAATACAGCAAGGACCATTCCCTACCGGTCTGTAATGTACGTATCTGTACATACACAATGCTAGAAATTCCAGAGCTGGGAAGAAAGCTTCCCACTTGAAGCACAGGTTCACAGACTGAGAATGACCGATCTTGTGGGGCTGATGCTGATGGCAATGATGAAGGATCTAGGCTGAAGGTCATAAGCCTTTGAGAAAGCCAGGTGGTAGTAGAAAGTCAGGGATCGCTACTTGGGAGCACTGTAGATAGACCAGTGGAGAAATGACAAAGTAGTTGGATCTGATATTTATACAACCATCAAAAGCATTAGGCATCAAGATTATTGCAGACATGGAGGCTATAGAGATAGTCCAGTAGTTTAAGAACGTTTTCCTCTTGCAGAGGGCTGGGGTTTGGTTAGAAGCACCTACATAGTAGCTCACAACCATTCATAACTCCGATTCCGGAGATCATGATGCCCTTTGCTGACCTCCACAGGCCTAGGCATGTACATGGGATACATACATACATACATGAATGCAGGCATAACATTCATATAAAGCACAAAACAATGTAAAAACAAATACTGTAGCCATGAAACTGGACTGATTTGTTTTGTGGTTGGAAGCTAACCCTAACTGCTGTCATATCTTTAACATGTAGCCCTTTTACTGTATAACTAATTGGACAAGTGACAGAGATGCAGGTTGGCATTTATATTTTGGACAAGTGACAGAGATGCAGGTTGGCATTTATATTTTGAGTCTTTTTATTTCACTTTCTGCCTTCAGTAATGCCCTTAATTACCTGTAATTCACATTAAATTTCAGGTAATTTTTGGTGGGATGTCTAAAAAGTTGTTGAGGGAATAAAAACGTCACAGAGTGGGGTCCTAGGTTGAGACTGATGGAAAAAATCCCATTGGCGTGGTAAGCATTTTGCGTCAGTGCCTCGTGCATTTGCTCAGCTGGGGCCTTCAGTCTTGTTTTTCCAGGGCACTGATGCTTTAAAGAAAGTGTTGTGTGAGCCTGGGAAACATAAGTTACTTTGAGCAATAAGAAAGGAAAGCAATGACAGGTGCTTCCCCAGACCTGTTTACACAAATCTGTAAGAGTGCACTTCTAGTTTCAGTGATATTTTCTAGCTGTCACCTACCCATTGACATATGGGCTTATTTTTGCCAAATGAGCCACTCAAGATGGGATCCTAAATTCAGAAGAACATAAACTAAATTTATGCCTTCAACAGTGGTCATAAGCTAACACGTTAAAAAAAAAGTTCCATAGAGAAGTAGACTTTCACAAAATTTGAAAACTATAACTTTGAAAAGTCCTTAAAATCTAAACCTGTACTTTTGGGGACTAGCGTTCTTGTAATCAACTTCAGGCTGGTGGTATAGTTTATCACCACTGAACTCTGCCACCTGACTGAACGTTCCATCCAGCTTGGCCTGGTGATAGTATATCTGCCTAATCGGATCCTGTCTCCAGAGTTTCTGGTTATCTCAGTAAAACACAGTGACTGAAGTTAATCATGGTCTAAAGAAACCACGTGTCACAGTGATATAAGCATCCTCATTATGCCTTAGTATGGAATATTAAGCATCTATGTCCTGGAAAACGGAAAAAGTTGTAATAAGATTTGATCTTTCAGTGAAAACTTGGTAATCAAAACCATTAGGGCATCAATGGGGAAGAGTCTGTGTGTTTAGCACCACCAACCCAGAGACCTGCTTTGCATGGTCTTTTCAAACCCAGAGACCTGCTTTGCATGATCTAAACTTCAAAGAGATGAAAGGATGGCTGAATCTCCTGAGATGTGAGAGTAATAATTTTGGGGTGCATATGGAAATTAGATCAGTTTCCTTGGCAAAAGAAATTTGCTTTTCCACCTTGTTACCCACAGCCTGGTTGCTGTTATTCTATCAGTGAGCTGCTGACCTGCCGGCACCCACTTCTCTCTGATTTGAGATCGTCAGGATTATAGGGCCTAAGTAACCTATCTGAGCGTCAATTCCCTCCATTATATTCATACCCTTACAGGACATGACAGCCCACACTGGAGAGCTGGAAATCAAGAAAAGATATAGAAAATTGGAAAGAGTTAGCATCAGGCTGGAAACATAGCTCATTTGGATTAGTGCTTGCTTAGCTTGCTCCAAGTGTTGGGTTCTGTTACCAGTGCTGCATAAACTGGGTACATAATGGCCATGCCTACAATCTCAGCATTTGGGAGGGAGAAACAAAGTGATAGGAGTTCACAGTCAACTTTGGCTCCATATCAAATGTGAGATCAGCCTAGGCTATATGCATATCTAATAAATAAATAAATAAAAGAAAGAAAAACAAATGAAAAAAATGGAAAGAAAGAAAATCAAGACTCAGGATACTCTAGTCAGGACTTGATCATAATTCTAAATTTTCTCTAGGTCCCCATAAGATTATCAGTGCCCCCAACCAGCAGGAAGTAGCCTGGAAAAACTACACCCACATTCCCAAAAAATGAAAGCAAAAAAAAAAGAAAAAAGAAAAGAAAATCAAGAAAGAAAAAAGAGGAAAAACAGGCTGGTTTTAGCTCTCCTCTGACTGTGAATTTCTTCAAGCCATTTCCCGAATTTGAGCCTCATTTTCTCATCAATAAGAGGGAGGTAATGGTGTTAAGATTTGGGAAACTGAATGAGATGTCTAAACAGTGTTTGAATAGTTTTTGGCATAGTGACCCGTCAGTTACATCTTTCTCTCTTTTCTTTTCTACTCTCCTGAGAAGAACACTTTCTTTGTGAAGATGTTTCTTCTGACCAGTGCTGAATGTGGGTTAGGCTATGCACTGGTAATTCAGTGATCATTAAAGTAGCATTTTAGATTCATGCTAAACTCAGAATGGAGAGAACTGGGTTGGTAATCCCAATCTGAAGATGAAACTTGTAAATTTTCTTATATATTCCCACTCTAAATATTTATAATATTATTATCTATTAATGAGTACTAAACTAAGTATTTTAAATGTATTTCTTTCATTTAAAAATATATTTTATAACATATGTAGAGTTGTTAGAATATAAAAGTTTATAGTTAGATAAGTTTGGTAAGAAGAATATCAGTTTAAAATTTTCTTATGGATTGCCAAAATATCTATACTTTTAAAATTTATGGAATTTTTTGAACTTAAGCCTTTCTATAAATATTTTTACAAATATGTTCATCTTCTCTTTCTCTTTCTCTCTCTCTGTGTGAAGGTATATTAGAAAATACAGGATTTTGAAGAGAGAAATGAAACCACACACTACTAGTTGAGAAATGCTTTTTTTATTCCACTAGACACTTTGAAATTTTTTACATGTTCCATAGCTTTTTATTATTTCTGATTCTTATGTTATAGGCAATTCTCAGTAAAATATTTTGCACAAACATCACTGTACCTTTGACCAATACTTATCTTGGATTAATTCATCAGCATTTATAAGTAAATATCATTTAGCATCTGCTGCTTCTTCCTCAGCATTCAAATAATTTAAAGAGAGCATAATAACATACAGTATCCAGATTCTCCATGTGTTTCCCATCTTTATGCAGCTTTATTTTAAGCTCTATTTCTTTTATTTTTAATTTTTGGCTTTTTGAGACAGGGTTTTTGTGTGTCTTTTTTCTGGAACTCACCCTGTAGATCAGGCTGTCCTTGAACTCACAGAGATCCACCTGCCTCTGCCTTCCAACTGCTGGGATTAATGGTGTGTGCTACCACACCTTGAAGTCACAGAAGTCAGTCTATGTAGGAGGGTCCACATTTATTTCTGTTGTTTTCATTGGTTAAATAAAGAC
>JAQHUG010000120.1:3037628-3072786 GCA_028555095.1 Dicrostonyx torquatus
GCAGCCCCCACAGCCCGTTCCTCCTCATTACTACAGGGACCCACATGTTAGAAGAACAGGACCAATTCCAGTAAGTTATTCTCTGAGATCCACATGTAACTGTGGCAAGGCATACCCCTCACCCTCACCACAAACACACAATACATAAATAAACTAACAGAAGAGAAGAGAGACTAGCCAGAATATTGCAGGTGCTTGAAGGATGTCTATCAAACACCCAGTTTGGAATGAAGTACATGTGGAAGGCTGGGTCTATGGTGTCTCTGACTTCCCCTCTCTTCACTCTCTGGGGTATTGATGCTTTCTGTTCTTAATTTGGCATTCCTACAACTCATTATTGTTTTATAACCTTCCCTGAAAATCCACACCTACAAGGAGAAGCAGCTCTCCCAGAAGCACAGATGAAGTCTGCAGGATATTCTTATCATCAAGACCCCAGAATTCCGAGCCCCTGTTTCATAGCCAGGGTAATTCCCTCTGGAGAGTAGCCTGAAGCAATCCAGCCATCTCAATAACGATGAGGGTTTGGCCCAAAGCATACCCTGAGATGAACACTGAATGCTGATGAGTTATTTAAAAGATGACTCCCAGAAACGTCAGTGGGGGTAATCTGAAGAAAGATAGGGAAGAAAGGGAGGCCATAAAATATATGTATTCATGAATGTCACTCCTGTGGACCCAGGATCTGCCCTGCTGAGGAGTCTGGGAGCTGAAGCATAATGTTCAGCCAAGCGATATTTCCTGAGGTTTGAGTGTGCAGTCCTCAGCTCTCCTTTCTCTATATTGAGAGATGGTGTAGGTGAATCCATCCCTTTGCAGAGGGTGCTGAGTAAACAGAAGCAGCCACCGTGAGTGTCTGTCGGGGCTGGTTCCACGCAAACATGGGCATGAGTGTCCTGGGAAAACAACACATCATCCTTAACAGCGGGCAGGAGTGAGTGGTCATCACTTACTGGGCAGCAGGTTCTTCGGGGAAATGATGATAGGAAGATCAATCGTGAAGGGCATTTGGCATGAGCATTGGGTAGGAAAGTCATTTTACAGCCAATTCAGATGGCAGAATTTGATCAATCTTTGTTTTTATTTGTTTTGCAGACAGGAGCATAGATTCGACCCAAAATGCTACATTCTAAGGAAAGTTGGAATCGGAGAGTCTGGTCTTCCAAATTGTCATTCATAGAGTCAGGGTGGGTTCCACTGTAAACATATTTGCTAACCCTGGCTATAATTATACTGATAATCACCTGTTCAGATACCCTTGGGTCTTAAGGAAAGAAATTTTCCAACTAGCTGCTCCAGATCAGCTAGATCACTGGATTAGGAGAGGGGAAGCTGGTCAGACCTTGAGGAGGTCAATGTGGCTTGTTACTTCATAATGTTTATACTGTCTGTGCCACTTGTGAAGGCTCTTCACAGATCCCACTAAAACAAGGCTACTCCTGGACAGTAGAGAACAGGGAACACAGGTTAGACCAGCCCACTTTTTATTTTGTTAACACTGCAGGCGCATCTCTGTGCCTAGGTCAGTGCAGGGAAAGATGCTGGGTGCAGAGAAGCAGATTCCACTGGTTGTGCCTCTAGAAACTGACTGTCCAGCATGGAAGATGGCTGGCAGTTCTGATAATAGAACTCTGTGTCATGTGAAGGATTGGGGAAAGGAGATGGAGAGCTTTCAGATGAGTCGAGGTGGGAGCTGTGGGAGGCTGGTGACAGGAATGACAAGAACAGGGCAAGAATATGATCTGCAGCTGGTGTCAACAGCCTTTGCTCCCGTGTGTGCTCTGGATGGATGTGTCCATCGCACTGGGGTTGAGATGAAGCATGCTTGTATGGAGAGGCTGTCTAAATTCTGCATTAGATGTTCTCTTGGGATACTCTCAAGTTGGGAGCTTGAAGAGAGATCTGCCTTGGGGATTTGGCTCTAAACATCAGTTTCACATATTTTCTTTCTTGACTATGAGTAGAAAGCGATTTATTTAATTCAAGTGGAGAAGATGAGATGAGAATGATTTGATAGCAGGCTAAAAGAGATAGCAGAGAGAAAAGGACATGTACATGTCTGCCCAGGGTCTCTTGCCCTACACAGGGAAAGAAACCACCGGCCCACCTGGTGAGCAAATATATGGTGGGAGAAAGGAAGAGAGATGCAGTGTGGTTCATGTCCTGTGGAGAGCGCCAGATCTAAGAGACGAAGGCAGGTGAGGGATGGACTGAGGTGGGATATCTGTGTTGATGTCCATGGATCATGTTACCTGTGAAGGCTGTGAAGATGCCTGGGGTCTGGGCTGCCACATGTGGTCACCTTGGTGCCCAAGGGCCATGCTGCTTCAGAAGCCATCCTGATGTGAGTGACTTGTCCTTCCTCCTGGGGACATAGAGATCTCTGGGCTTGAGCTGCAGCTGAAGGCTGTGTCTGGGTCTCTGACCCTATGGTAGCCAGGGCCTGTGTTGAAGTTCATGGGTCCTGTTACCACCCCCTTTCGAGGAGGTTGGGTAGCAGAGCTAAAATTTTTAACCTTCTAACCATACTTTGGTTTTTCCAGTGATCAGCCTCCACTCAGAATGTATCAAGGGATCTCTAACTATTGATCACATAACTAGTTCACAAAAGATACTGGAAGCATTTAGCCATTCCAAGGGTTTGAGTAGTGCTGTGCTAAGAAGAGGAAGCTAAAGCTAAAAGATCTGGTTGTCAAACCTTTCTGTGGCTTTTTGAGGCAGCATGCATGTTCTTTCCAGTGCACAGGCTGTTGCATTTTCTTCTATCCATTGTTATTGAGAAGGAGGCAGCAGGCAGGATCCAGATATCTGTCTGTCTTATACCCTTTGTCTTGAGTTCATTCCTATCCATGTACTCAATAGGATTTATATCAACCCCATTCAACAAAACTCAACCATCTCAGCTGACACATGAACAGATGGGCTCCTGCATGCCTCAGGAGAGACCTACATTCATCAATCAGTTATTGGTTGAGTGTGTATTATGTGATAGGTAAGAGCAATATTGGAACAAATACAGAATGAAGATACCAAGGAAGGGGATTTGAACTACATTGGTGCAGTTTCTAGAGGAAGTGACATTTGAGCTTTATTTTAAAGACCATTCATAGTTTTATAAGCAGAGAGGACATATAATAAAATTCTGGACAGAGGAAATCTCAGAAGCCATAGAAAGTTTTGTGCACGCAGGAGCTGAATTAGTCTTAAGAGCATGCATGGTCTTGGAGAAGAACCAAATTTAGATCCCAACACCCATGTCACGCATCTCATCATCACCTATAACTCCAACTCCAAAGAATTTAATGCACCTGTATCCATGGGCAGTTACACAGTTATGTGCCACCCCTCTTTCCATACGCACATACACATAATTTTCAAAAGGAGATAAATCTTGAAGTAAACAAATAGAAGAAGAATAGTCCATACTGGATTTTCAAGAAGTTGAAAGTAGATGAAACATGGGGGTACAGTTAAGGGAAGAGTGAGGTTGCTATTGCCACAACAAGGTGGGTGAAGGGAAGCTCATTGATATTATTTTATGCCATGTCTATTCTATCTGAGACTTACTCAGAAGGAGCTGACATGCAGCCTTGCCCCTGTCTCCCTGGCTAGAATGTTGGCATTCTTGTCTATATTTGGGTCTGTAGCACCAATTTGTGGTACTAGTCCTCTGATTTTTTTCTTATTTATCTTTAAGTAGCTTTTAATTCCCAACATCAAGATTAGCTCTTTTGTGGTGTCCAAGAGGATGACATCATATGATCCATTAGCCACATAATAGGATCCAGAGTCACCTGGATCTTTGAGATGTCATTTGATGAGAAGAACACAGATCCTACCTTTCAGGTCTATTATATATCAGTCATATAGAATACATATCCATATTTCAACAAAAACAGAACTCTCCTCCCTCTACTCTTGGTGTCCTCAAGCATTGTAGCACAGGGAAGATAACTGGCAGGGACAAGAAATAAAGAAATGAACTACACATCCACAGGACAGAAGCACATAATGATTCCCTTGCCCCCAGTCTTGAGTGAAGTAAGACCAGTTGATGTGAAGGGCAGAGCTAGGACAAGAAAGCAGGTGGTACGCGGTCCCCAGGACAGATCTGTAAAGTTGGTGGGACAATAGTGCTCCGCTGACAGTAAAAGCAAGTCCTTGCATAGTTAAATTCAATGTACTATAGAGAGACTTCCTGCAACCTAAGTTGTTCTTGCCTGAATAATGTCTAATTATATATTTCTATAGTTACTTTGAGAGATAATAATGAGTCCCCCAACCCACTAAAACATCACAAGGACTTTAGGAAGTGTGTTGAAGGGAGAGCAAAACAAAACCACACAATTACCACATTCAAGCAAATAATCAGAGTAGAAATTGGCTACCCAGGCACATTATCTTTCACTAATTATCATCTTAAATGATGAAAACCTCAGAATGAATGGTACTTTCTCCACCCCTGTGCTGCACAGAGCTCTTCCTTTCCCAGCTCCAGGAACACTAAGGGCCCAATTATTTGAGCTTAATAATTCAGCCCCATCTTTTTGGAACAAATTTCATTTGTTGCTGTAAATAGGGGCCGCACTTCTCATGGAAAGTGCAGTTGTTAAAAATAAAACCCTCACTCTTGCTGCCTCCCCTCCCAATGCTCTAGCATGGAGGATGACTATAATTTATGGCTCAATTAGTGGCAGTCACTCAGATTTCTTTGATCCCCAAATCTGGCAGCGACGCCTCCCTTTTGCTTTCAGTGGGATGTCATTCCCAGAAAAAGTCAGATTCAGACATGCACTCCAAATCATTTTGGGCTCAGTAAAACTTTATCTGCCATGTGCCCTGCCATGTATTTCTGAAGACAGTTTACAACCAAATGATAAGGCAGCTGTCTCAGAGCCTCCGGAGTCAGTTATTTGGATAGAAATGGAAAATGACTTATTTTAATCACAGCACAGATTCAGTACCGCACTCACTGACAGAGTAGAGTGAACGGCTGATGGATGAAGTGTCACACTAAGAAGGGATGCTACAGACATGATCCAACATGTAGGCCATACTCTTCATTCATGGTAAATGGACAGAGGTAGCTTTTTAATTGTTCAGAGCAGCAATGCAGCAGGACTTAGGTAGTCACAGCAGTGAGATCAGTGGCAAGTGTGGAGGAGGTAGGGGTAACTTTAAAGAGTACTGCACAATATGTAGACTTTTCTAGGTCCACTTCTTGAAAACTGGATCTAGCATTCAAAAGAGTAGTTGCTTTGGTTGAATAACTACAAGGAGAATGGAACCACAAGGCTGAATATCTTGCAACCTTCTCTCAAATTATATATTCATGTTTTAAAATTGCATTTCTTTCTTTAGTGTGTGTGTATGTGTGTATATGTGGGTGTACACACCAGTACATGTGTGTGGAGGTCTGAGGGGAACTTGTGGGGTTTGGTTCTCTCCTCCCACCATTTGAGGACTGGGATTCAGCTTGTCAGTTGTGGTGGTAATTTTTATCTGTTGAGCCATTTTATCAGCCCTGAACTACAGTTTTTAAGTTAGCATGCAGAGAATGAAGCTGCTCGTCCCTTTTCATGTGCATGTATCATCATGGTTTGCTGTTTCTCATTCATCTTCTTCCCAGTTGCCTTCTCCTGTAGTCGATGACCTTTCTGCGGGTTACTTTCCATCTCCCGTGTATACCTGACTCCAGTTTCGAGTCACACAAATGACATTATCTTCTATGTTTTAATTATAAGATTTCTATGCACTATGTTTTGATTACATTCTTTCTCATCTGCACAGAACTTCATGTTCTCACCTCATTTCTCTTTTCTTTTACTCTTGCTTGTGCACTCCCTCTTGTTTTAAAAAAACCCAAACCCCCAAATCCCTGAAAAACAGAAACAGAAAATCAAAGCAAACACCTCATGTCTCACCTCCTGTAAGCAAAATAATTCTTTCTACAATCTGCTTTGATCATGCAAGAGCCTCTGTATTTTCTTAATGTAATACATGTTTGTGGCTTCATTGGTATTGCTTGTCCTCCACTGAGTTTCCTTTCTTCTCATTTATGTGCCTGGAATCTGATTCAGACATGTGTGTTGGAAGGCATATGAAAAAAAATCCTACTGTCTATACTGACTTTGCCCTTGATGGGCTATAGGTCAATTATGAACTCAGGTTTCATATATGTCTGAAAGCAAGGGTTATAATCCTTAACCCTGAGAGATGTTGCAATGATTAAAGGAGCAAATATAGAAACAAAATAGGACATGGAGAGTGCTACAGATTTTTCCCCATTTTCTGACCCTGTGAAGGTAACCTATAGTAAACTGGCTGAGGAAACACACAAAGAAATCAAGACTTACCAAAAAAGAGTCAGCTGTGTTGTACTCTTCAAGGATAAAGTCATCAACCATGGCAAGGCAGAGTTTGAGACCTAAGCGTGTGTTTAGGAGGATATGATGGCCCACTGGCCACGTGAATCCAGCTAGACCTACGCTGTGCTATCCTATCTGTATATGAGCACCCTGAGGAGCATGACTGGAATGGTGCATTTTATTGAGTAAATGAACATATGAATGGAGAATAAAGAATGCATAATATTTAGACACTCCCCAAAGCATGAGTTTGATGAAAGGCAATTGACTATTTGATTAAGGTAGAAAGGGTTTACCTTCTATACTATAAGTAATTTATTGATATATAGGGATATTTTGATTTTAATAGAACTTAGTGGTTTTTTAGGTTTTTTTTGTAGATTTTTGAGACATGTTTCTCTATATTGGTCTCGAACTCACTATATAACCCAGGCTATCTTTGAACTCAAGATTCTTCCACCTCTCTCTCCAGACTGCTAGGAGCATAGATAGGTACGTACCACATGCTTGACTAGAGCTGGATTTTTGTTAGACATGTCTTATTCCATTTAGCAGGACAAATCTTGGTATGTACCCCAAAACTTGGAATGGGAGAAGTAAAAATGGGAGCTAAAGAGTCTCTTACAAAATCTCTTCCCATATTCCCTACCTGAAGGCTAGTTGCATACCTGAAACCAAACAGGGCTTTCAGAGTGGAGGTTGTGGCAGACTTGCATTTTACAGTATAGTTTGGAGTCAGTAGAACCTGCAGGGGAGAGGCAGCAGTCAAAGGTTTGGAAATCTTGGCTCACTCAGGGAGAAAGACCAGGTTTGCTGATTTGCCGATAAAAATGAAGAAGGATGTGCTTTTATTGGATGAGTGGGAAGAAGGCCAATGACTGTGGGGATCATGAAAACCACATAGGAATAATAGGTCTTATCAAACATGCTAAGGGTTTTGTTTCAGGCCAGGTATGATGAAGCCACTTACTAATATGCTATTACCTACTAGGTGGGATTCTCATGCCTGAGTGTCTTAGTTACTTGATGTTGTGACCAGATGCTGGATAAGAAGCGATTTAAGAAAGAATGTATTTGTTTTGTTGGATGATACAGTTCATCATGGTAGGGTGGCATGATGGTGGAAGCAGATTATGCCTGTGGTAGCGAGAAAGTGGGGATGCTTGCTCACAACCTGAAAGATCTGGAAGCATGGAAAGGGGTATTTCACTCTTTTTCCTTTGTTTCCTTTTGATCCAGTCCAAGACCCCAGTCCATGGGATGTTTCTACACACATTCAGTGAAGATCTCCACTTCTCAGTTAATCCTCTCAATAAATACCCTCAGAGATATGCCCTAAAGCATGCCCCACTAATAACTGAGCTTCTTCTCAACCCAGTCAAGCTGACAGTTCAAGCTAACAGCCCACTGGAGTGATGCTGGTTGAAGAAGATGTGACTTCTGCACTTGGGGCAGGCAGTCTTACTGGGGATAAGAAGACAAGGAACAGGAAGGATGGGTGTGATTTATGGAACACCACGAGAAAGGGAAGTTTGGAGAGCTGGACAGCACAGTAGTGGTTACACCATGGTTCTGTGATGTAGCTTGAGAAACAACCACCCATGTGCAGATGGAGAAACCTTGTCTGACTTGCAAGCTTGAGCTGATTCTGCTGCACAAGATGGCAGGCAAAAATGCCAGCAGCAATGGCCACATTCCAACTGGTTCTTTTGGGACTGACCTTTTTATGGGCTTCCAGCACATGGAGATACAAGATAACCTCTCAATATGCTCTAGCTGTCAAGAAAGAGAGGAGAGAGTGGTGTCTATAGCAGGTTTCTATGTCCTGCAGTGCCCAGGCCTTAGTGTCTTTTGTTCCCCTTCCGTCTCTGTTTGGCCCTGACATTCTGCCAAGCAGTTGCTTAGCAACTTCTCCAGTAAGACTGCATCCTGGCATAAATTGCTGTTATGCACGAGAGAGATTTCGCTCTTCCCTCTTTCCTGCATTTTAAGTGAAGAGACATCCTAAAATAGGGCATTTTCCCCTTTTGTCTCCTCCCCTACCCAACAACCCCCCCTTTTTTGACAGACAACTTCTGTGTAAATGTTGAAATCTGTGTTGTCTGTCAGCAGCAGTCAATCTGAAAACTTTATTGAAGAGAACATATATTTAGTAACAAGTGACAAAGAGAGGAAGATATTGAGATGTCAATTATTCCAGTGAGTTAGTACAAAAGCGGGGCATTTAAATCAAATGCTGCAGGGAATGAGAAGGCAAAAAGAGCTGGGCTGGGTATAGATCTTTGCGTTTTCAACAGCGTGGGGCTGTGTTTGTTTAACCCCATCTGTTGCTTAGGGTGTCCACAGTGTTAGCCTAACCCTGAGAGTATGTGTCAGAGTATTCATGCTGCTTAATTGATGCTGGCTCTCACTTGCTGAAGAAAATGCAAGCAGAGATACTTCATTTGAGTCTCAGCTTGGTAGATTTTCATATTTGGATGTGGAATGGATGCACCATTGGTTAAAATCTGGAAAAACTTTGAATGAATTGATAGAGAGCTTCAACCACAGCCCAATTCTCCAAAACTTTCAGGATCACCATGCGGCAATCTTTTTCATCCTCCCTGCCCCCAGCACAGCTTGGAGAGTCAATGTCTGCTTCGGTCTCTGTTCTCTCTGCCCTCATCATTGTCCAAGGGCTCTGCTCTACCCCACTGTTCTTCTACATGCTTAGAGAATTCATCCAGTGCTCTCATTATAACCTTTGACAGTGGCTCTCAACTTGGAGAAATTTGCCCTTAGGGAACATTGGAAATGTCCACAGTATCTTTGGCTTTCACAGCTGAGGTGAAGGTGTTGCTGGGGCCCAAGGAGTCAAGGCGAGAATCATTGTCAAGCATCCTGATGGGCCCAGTCCACATCTTCACAGGAGAGCATGATCTAGCCTCAACTGTGAATAGCATCGAGAGTGTGAATCCCCTTCTGCAGTGGTGTGCCCAAGGGAGAGAACCTGCTGAGCTACCTTTGTACCTCTGCTGGCGAGCATATCATTCCTTGCTGAGTAAATGTCTGAGCAAGTCATATAAATATACCTAACTTTTGAGCCAATATTTCCTCTTCTCGTTATTCAAATCAAACACTCTGCCAACAGTTCTCTTGGTGTATGGTCTTGATTTTTCCCTAAGGAGATGTCCACTCACCCCAGACAGGGCAGAGGGTGACAGACCAGAGAGATAAATCCACAGAAGGATCACATGGTGAACTAGTGAAATGGCTGAGCTTACTTCCAAGGCATGGCTAAAGGACTGCTTACAGGATCACAGGTGTCTCAAAACAGGCTTATTGTTGGGAAACTCTTTTCTGGCATGGGCACTGCCTTCATGGAGTTCACCCTCCAGTTAAACTTCTTTCTCTTGCATACTCCAGCACCTTACCTGATCACATGAAACTGGGAAGCAAGATTAATGGCCAGAGTCCTGGGTGAGGGTTCTGTTACTCTCACCCTCCTTTTACCAGTAGGCTTAATAGCTCCATTGCCATATTCATGATCATTGCATTGCCATCTTATTTGATGAGGATTTCCGGCTGAGACTATGGGTGGGTACACTATGCCTTGGGTAGAAAGCCACATTTCATATCATATCTGTTCTGGATATCAGCTAGGAATGAAGTGCATAGTAAGATTGACTATATGGAATCCATGTATTAGGCAACATGAATTGAGTATGGAAAAGGGTCTGATCTAGTTTCTTGAGCATAGTTCTTCAGCATGTCTACAGTATGTTGGTGCCAGTAGAGGTTTTTTTGCATATCTTAGGTGAGCCATATGGTTCACATAGACTTCCTTGCCCTACCCTCCGCTTACTCTGGTGATATGTGATCTCCAACCTGTGGTTCCTTATTCCATTCCATTCCTGATAACACAACGGCCCGAGTCAAAATGTCCACATGTCTTGAGCAATAAGTTGAATTGTGTTGTAGAATATTATTTTAAGATTTGTTACATTTGTTTATGCTGTGGAACATTTGTTTAATGATTCAAAGATGTGTTTCATTCTTTTATGTTGCATTGTTTTAACTCTGTGAAACTGTGTTACTCTGCTTGTCTAAAACACCTGCTTGGAAATATGGCACTAGAGAAATTCCCAGGAATCCACAAGGATGGCCTCAGCTAAGACCCTAAACAATAGTGGAGAGGGTGCCTGAACTGGCCTTGCCCTGTAGTCAGATTGATGACTATCATAAATGTTGCCATAGAACCTTCATCCAGCAACTGATGGAAGCAGAGGCAGAGACCCATAGCAGAGCACTGTACTGAGCTCCCATGGTCCAGTTGAAGAGTAGGAGGAGTGAGAGTATGAGCAAAGAGGTCAAGACCATGATGGGGACACCCACTGAAACAGCTTACCTGAGCTGATGAGAGCCCATTAACTCTGGCCTGACAGCAAGGGAACCAGCATAGGACCAAACTAGATCCTCTGAATGTGGGTGATAGTTGTATGACTGGGGCAGACTGTGGGGCCACTGGCAGTGAGACCAGGATATATTCCTACTGCTTGTATTGACTTTTTGGAATTCATTTTTTTTGGAGGGATACCTTGCTCAGCCTCGATGTGGGGAGGGCCTTGGTCCTGTCTCACTTTGTTGACTCCCCATGGGAAGCTTTACCCTCTCTGAGGTGTGGATGGTGGGTGATGTGGGGGGAAGATGGAGTGGGAGGGAGGAGAGGAGGGAGTGGAAACTGGGATTGGTATATAAAATGAGAAAAGATAGTTTCTTTAAAAAATAAATTTAAGAAAAAAAGATAAAACTCCTATTTGATCTAATAAAGAGCTGAATGGCCAATAGCAAGGCAGGAGAAAGGAGAGGCAGGGCTGGTAAGCAGAGAAAATAAATAGAAGGAGAAAGAGAAGGAGCAAGAAGGAGAAGGAGAAAGGATACCAGGAGCCAGCAACCCAGGTACACAGCCAGCCACAAAGTCAGAGTGAAAGTAAGATATACCGAAATGGAGAATGATAAACACCCAGAGACAAAAGATAGACAGGAAAATTTAAGAAAGGTTGGCTAATAACAAGCCAAGCTAAGCCTGGGAACTCATAATAAATAATAAGCCACTATGTGGTTTATTTGGGAGCTGAGATGAGGGGCTCCCCAAGAATAAAAACAATCACCAACAGAATTGCGTCATGAGTGTTCTACGGCAGAAACAGAACTACACACTGTTGTCCTTACACAGCGTCACACCTATGGAATAACAATAAATTCACAAGTTATTTTGGTTTTGTTGAATTTAATTTGCTAAGTAGTACTGATTTCCTTTGGTAATAGGCTGATTATTCATCTTAATTACTAATATTAACTCTTATATCACATGCTACACACTGCACAGTAAAAATGTCTATACATATGCACACAAGTGGACTGAAGAATGACTACGAAGGTTTAAAGAACCGAAACAGAATTCAATATGTCCCTGAGACCTACCTGGAAGACAAGCATAAAGAGATGGAACGGGGCTGTCTTTAGGAGTTAGAGAATCAACTCCGCTGGAGGGCTCATGGAGGCACCCTTACAGAGTAGGGCTTCAGAATCAGAGTTGAACTGATCTCCAGGTCAATCAGATTAAGCTGTGGGACCGAGATGCAGAACAGTGAAGACAACAAAGTGAGATGGAGGACATGAATGCGTGGAAGGTCAGAAGCTATGTCTAGATAGATGGATGGGTGGCAGATCTAGTAGGTGTCATCAGTATTGGGAACTATACTGAGCTGAAGCCCCTGGGTTAGTCGGGAGTTTCTGACCTTCAGTGCTTGATGCACAGATCACATGGTCAGATGATGGGTAGTGAGGATAATGTTATCACTATGACAGCATCAGGTGTTCTTCTCTTTGTGGAGTCCAGGTGAGGGTGTTGTATTCTTCCCTCAATCTGGTATATTTGAAAATGTCTCTGGCCTGGTTTTCTTCATAGATTTTGCTGTGTTCATATTCATGTGTAACACAGATGCAATACAGAGAAGCTGGGACACAGATAAAGAGCAGAGAAGCTGGGACACAGGTGTGGAGAGGAGAATCTGGGATACAGGTGCAGCATAGAGAAGCTGGGACACAGGTAAATAGCAGAGAAGCTGGAGACAGGTGCAGCACAGAGACGCTAAGAGAAAAGACAAAGGTGCAAAGCAGAGAAGCTGAGACGTGGGTGCAGAGCAGAGACACTGGGACACAGGCGTAGAGAAGAGAAGCTGGAGAAAGGTGTAGAGCAGAGAAGCTGGGATACAGGTGCAGCACAGAGAAACTGGAGACAGGTGCAGAGCAGAGAAGCTGGGACATAGGTGCATCATGGAGAAGCTGGGACACAGGTGCAGTGCAGAGGCGTTGGAGACAGGTGCAGCACCGAGAAGCTGGGACACAGGTGCAGCACGGAGAAGCTGGGGCCCAGGTGCAGCATAGAGAAATTTCTGTGTAAAGCTTAACTCTGTGTGTCAGCTTGAAAGAGCCACTAGGCCACAGGTAATCTGCTTCACATTGCATCTGCGTCTACCTGTAAGGGTGTTTTTGGAAGAGATGGGCACTGGAACTGGTGGAGCTGCTGTGGCAGATAGCTCTCAGTGTGGGCGGACATCATCCAGCCAATAGAGGTCTTTAATAAACCGAGTGGAGGAAGATAAATTTGTCTGTTCTTTCCTTATGGCATGAGAAGAAACATCTGTCTTCACTTGCTCTTAGACTGTTACTCACACCATTTAATCCCTTGATTCTCAGATCTTCAGGCTTGGGCTTTAGCAAGACCTTGTCTTACAGAAAGGAGATTGAGGGACTACTAATCAATGTATCTCTATTTATCTATATATGCATCTATCTTTTATGTATCTATTAAATATCTACCAATCAATAAATCTATCAACATTTTTATCCTTGTAGCAATAAACCTGTTATCTGTCTATCTATCATCTATCTATCTATCTATCTATCTATCTATCTATCTATCTATCTATCCTCTGCCTACTTGCCTAACTTAGATTTTACTCTACCATGATCACATATATAAAAGAAGCATCTTGAGTAAAGATATCTTTTAGCTTACAGTTTCAGGGGATTTTAGTACATCATAGTGGAGAAGACATAATAGAGCAGGTCAGAACATAACACTGGGAATTAAAGCAGATGCTGTTAACCTCAAGGAGTAACAGGAAGTAAGCAGGAAGGATCCAGAGGTCTTCTATCAGCTGGTCCTGATCTTGGGGCTCCATAGTCTACCAAAGTGGTACAAACTGGGGAACAAGTGCTCAAAACATGAGCCCGTGTTAGGCACTTGCAATTCAAACCCTATCTGTCTTCTGTGTGCCTATCACCTATCTATCCAGCTACAAAATCTAACATCCATCCATTCACTCTACTGGTTCTGTTTCTATGGGAACTCTTTCAGCATAGTTAGAATCAATCCTTCTAGCCACGTATTTCAGATTTCTGATCTCCAGAAGTGTGGAAGTAAAAGTTTCTGCTCCTCTTAGCTTTTCAATTTGTAGTGATTTATCACAACAGCCAGGGAAACCAATGCATCCTGGACCTCCTGATCATGTTGTCATCTTCTTGTGTGTAGCATCATCACCCTGTCCATTATCCACATCTAACTCACGTCCTGATTCCACTCCCAATGGATCTTTGACGTCTAGTTATCTAATGACTTCTGTCAGTTCTACTCACTTATTGCCTCCACTTGTTCTGACCCGTTCAAACTCCGCAACACTTCTCCCTCTATGTCCCTTGGGGATATTTCCAACATGCCTTCTTCCTCTGGATGCCAAAAATCTGTGGATACTCAATTACTTTGTATAAAGCAGCATAGTGTTTGCCTACAAGTTACAACATCCCCTTCATACTTTAAAATTATCTCTAGGTTAATTATATATAGTGCAGAATACAACATAAGTGGTTTATAAATGGTTGCTGTACTGCATTATACAGAGAACAATGATGAGTAAAGTATTTCTGTATATATTAAATACACATATAAGCAAATTTTTTGACTGATGGTTGACTGAATACATAGATAAGGAACCCACAGATACAAAGAGTCAACTGTATATTCCTTATTGTTTATATTTTCAAATTTATTATTTCCAAAACCATTTCACTAACCCCTGTGAGGCACCAGTCCATATGTTTGTCTCTCTGAGCATATCTGAAGGAACACAATCAGACTCAGTTTTGGAATCTTGCAGGCTAATTCTCAATTGAGAGGAAAATAAAACAGCAATTTCACTGCAATACAGAAAGTGAAAGATGAAACTTCAGTACAGTCACAGGAGTGACTGATGGGGACATGGGGACTGTGATTACCAAATTGCTAACATAGTTTATGGGGAGGGAAATTTTCCCCTTGGCAGGTAATGCCTGAGCTGACCATTGGGCAGGAGTTTTACAGGAGGGACATGTAGAGTTCTGGACTAGGAACATGTGATATGGGTGCAGTGTGCTGTATCTGTCATCACAGCTGCTGGTGAGCAAGGCTGCAATGAACATTTCAGACAGAAATGAGCTGAGTTGAGTGGAGAGGCAGGGAGAGCCACGGGGGTCTTTATAGCTCTGATGAGAGATGTGGTCTGATTCGCAATGAGAAGTGGTTGCATTTGTTGGGATAAATCATGGGTGAGTTAATGAGATTTGTCCTTAAGTTATCGTTACGTAGAGTGGTTTGTGGAATTAGACTGGGAAACATTGGTGCAGGCTTGGGAACACACCGCTGTAAGGAAGACTAAAGCCATGTGGGATCAGTGAGCTCAGCCCAGAGCAAAGGCCTGGGAACAAAACAGCGAGCTTGTGTTAATTTGTGGTTAGCAGGGGCTATGGAAAGAGAGACACCAGGGAGCTACCCTAGGTTTCCAACTGCAAATCGAATCAGTATCCCCATTTAGGGATCCAGAGAAAAAAACAAGGGTGGGTAGGGGCAAACAGATGAGAGCAGATGTTAGTGTGAGCTTGTTAATATCTCAAGCCATTCTCCCAGCTTGTCGTATCTTATCCAATCCAGCTCGTGGAACAAACTGTGGTTCTAGGTAACCTGCTCTAGGAAAGTGCTCTCTCCCTTTTCTATCTAGGGCACTTTGAGTCCTTTTACCTCTTACTGTATCCTCCTCTAGAATATCTTCTCCAAGCTCTCCACCCATCCTTTGGCACGTCATATCTTCTCCTAAGACATTTTTTAAAGGTGAGTATACCACATGAAAATAAACTGACCTAGTCAGATGAAGGGAGGACTGTCCAGCTTTACACGGTGCGCATCTCATACCTGGCCAAGTACCAACATCATGTAAACATGCATTTGGTGATGAGCTGCAGTGGGATACTAACAGTAGTGATGTAGCTCCACCTTCCTGTATATGGTTGCCAAGAACATCCAGAGGACTTAAGTTGTGAAAATGTTTTATTAATGATTTATAAGGTGTCATATGAGTGGAACCCTAGCATCCTTGAGTCTTACTGCTGGAAGATTAAACTCAGCTATGAACACTGGAAAGACCTCCCTCCAGTACCTAAATGCATCCTTTAAATCATGAAATACAAACCAGAGATGTGATGAGACTCCACTGGATGAACCCTTTTTAAAGAGTGTAATTTCCAAAGCACTCATACATGGACCAACATTAGTATGTAATGGTCTTAATGTCACAGGAAAACTCAGTGTACCAGTGCTGTTTTAGCTGTTTTGGGAGGAAAAAAAAATCATTCCTTTTAAATTCATGCTAGGTTTTTCTAATTATCTATATTAGCAAAACAATAAGTTCTCATACTTTGATCATTCATTTAACAAGTCTAAAATGTATTGCACATAGCTCATACACATAGTGTAGTCTCTGGTTTTAGATTTGTTTTTACTCGTTGATATTTTTGTAAAGGATAAAGAAGCTCAAGGGAAATAACTTGGAATGGAAGAATTGGTCTGTTTGCTCTAGAACTCTGTGAGGCTGGGAGCAGAGTAAGAAACTTTGATTTGTTAAACTTTTCTGGGATGAGCTCTCAGAGCTATGTAATACTGTATCATCCCTAAAAATTTTTGCCTGCTCTTGATAATGCTCCTAAAATCTGTGATCTACTCCCATGGACTGGATACTCAGCAGCTTCTGTTAAGGACTGTCCTGGTAAGTATGAGCCACTAACTTGACACAGCCTAGAGTCATTTAAAAGAGAGCCATGGAGGGATTAGATTAACCTGTTTCATTGCCCTGATAAAATTGGCCTGTGACCCTTTCTATGTGGGATTGCCTTAAATGACAATTGATGTGGGAGGGTCCAGTCCACTGTTGGTGGCACAAACCCTAGGCAGTTAGTCCTGGACTGGAGTCTATGAGCTAGTGAGAGAGCAAACCAGTAAGCTTCATTCCTCTGTGATTTCTGCCCCAGTTTCCTGACATTCTTCCTTCAACAATGGTTTTTGATCCAAAAGTGTTAGATGAATTAAACTGTTTCCTCTCTTCAGTTATTTTTGGTCATGTTGCTTATCTCGCCAAAAGACAGCAAACTAGAACAAGAACACACCTTCTTTGAATAGTGTAGCTCTTAGAATGTTCTTTCTTTGTGAGCCAAATCCAAATCCTGCCCATCTCATCTAATTCTATATATTGACTCCTCTACTTCTATGAGGTACCATTGGGCATTTTATATTTCTTCTAGATGGATATTATTTGAGTACTGGATTTCAGTTACCTCAATTCTTTACTTTTCCAAGGCAATCATCTTGGGTTCTTGGGAAATATATTTGAGTGAATCCAAGTCAGTTCCTTCTCCACGCTGCTGGTCTTTTTGCAGCATAATCTGTTTTTAGCTTTCTCTTGGAGAAACTTGTGACAATGCATTAGCTCCATAGACTATGAGTTCTTGATTATAAACCTATGTGCATGGCCTTGTGTTCCTTCCATATGTCTGCCATATCTTGCCTGATCTCTGCTTCTTTTCTTGTCGATTAATACTTATGCCGGTTAGATTTTCCTGGTCAACTTTACCCAAACGAGGGTCATCTAGGTCATCATAAGGAACTTCAGTTGAGAAAATGCCTGCAAAATATTGACCTGTAGATGAGCTTTTGGGACATTTTCTTGATTAAAGACCAATGCCGGAGTGTCAAGAGCACTGTGGGAGGAATCACCCTGGAGCAGATGGTCCTAAGTTATATAAGAAAGAATGAACAATCTATGGAGAGGAAGCTGATAAACAGTGTTCTTTCATGATCTCTGCTTGAATTCCCACCTCCGGGTTCCTGCCCTGTTTGCATTCCTGCCCCAGCTTCTTTCAATGATGGGCTTGATTGGCATATGCAAACAAAATCAACCCTTTCCCCTCCCAAGTTGTTTTCAATGTTTTATGACAGCAACAGAGAACCAAACTAACAGTGTCTGAGGTTTGATGCCATTTCCATTTCTCCACTGAAACTCTTCTATGCTGATCTACCTCAGGTCTTCATGGTTCTCTGAAATGAAAATTTTCAGTAGCTGTGAATTATAAAGGATGAGCTTTCACAGAAAACACATAGAAGCAGGACAAGTAACATTTGTACAGCTTGAGATGACTTCCCAAGCTGCTCTGGACTTGGGAGCTCTGAAGCTAAATTGCACTGTTAGTCTTTCCTAACTTGAAGTAAAGGGGACTCTTGTCATAACAGTTGACATGCTGCTTCAAGGTTGTAAGATTTTGGCACAGTTTGCACGTGGGAAATGGACTCTCTTTTGAATAAATGTTCGGGTGTGAGTACTTTGGACAGCAGAAGCTGAAATGGGGCAAGAGATACTGGGCCGAATACTGTCAATCTATATTACAGTTTTTTACAGTGCAGTGTTCCCATGTCCTGCTCAACAAACTGCCTCATCCCAACCATCTCTCCACTGAGTTTTAGGAGTCTTGTGGTCCCCCCTCCCTTGTTCAGCTAAGCAATACATCACAATACCCTGAACAAGATCTGTTATGTGGGTGGCTCTCCATAAACAGACAGTTCTAGGTCTGACCTGGACTATAGACATGGTTTGAACAGATGAATGGCAACCATGTCTGTCTACTTTCTTATCTGTTAATGCGTCTTCAACGCAATTGTGGCACCATCTGGATCATAGGGGCCCAGGGAGGTTGCCATATTAGAGGAAGGTGAAATTTGAGGCCTTACAATACAGCAGAGTAGCTGCCCTTTGTGCTCCCATTGAATGAAGAATCAGAAGATAGACAGTAATGCCTGAACACACACACACACACACACACACACACACACACACACACACACACCTAAAAATTATCATACTGAGTATAGTAGCACAGTCTTGTAATTCCAGCATTTAGAAGCTATGGTGGGGAAATTTTAAATTCAAGACCTGTCCCAGACCCCATCTTAAAAGAAGGAGGAGGAGGGGAGGAGGAGAAGGAAGAGGAGGAGCGGAAGGAAGGAGAGAGAGCACTATGCTGAAGTAAGTGGATCAAGACGTTTCTTAGGCAGTGCCAGTTTCATGTCCATCATGTAATCGACAGCAATCATAAAACCTGCTGGCCCACATACAGACAAGGGGAAATATGAAACGGTGCTTCACAAGGGATTCCCTGAAGTCTTAGGAGACCAAAAGGCAGGTTAGTGTAGAGAGCAACGTCTTCTGTACTTACAACCTTCTTGTTGGTTCATGCACCCATTCTGAAAAGTCACCCTGAGCCTGTGTCCTAGGAAAGCTGTAGAAGAGGAGGTTGGCCAGTGCTGTGGAAACATGGCACATGGCTCTGGGTTCTTCCACCCCACACCAAGGTCCCCATGACGTAAGAAAGTAGGTAGCTCTGGTAGGCAGAGTACCTGTTTCAGGTCTACCTTTTAGTTCCTGAATTTTGTACCTTTCCCACTATCACGGCCATAGTTACGGTGACAGAAGGGGCTCCCAAGTAGAAATCAAGTGCCCACCCCCCACACTCATGTTGGGGAATAGCTCTTTAGTCATTTGGGTGCAAAAGTCCATTTATATCAATAAAACAGTCCTGTAAGCACAATGCAAATTTCATTACTGGTACACCAGGCTAGCTGAAATGCCTCAGCGAATCCTTAAGGAGAGCACCATCATTATGCCTGATTTGTGACTTTATAGCCGTGGAGGATCGGGGCAAGGAGTCAGATTGGTTTTTACAGCATTAGCACATTGGAAAAAAAAAACCCACAGACCTCACAGAACACATTATTGTTTTTTTATGCAAAACATAATATGTAAAGAAAGCTTTAACCTGCGGAAGCCATGGATCTGAAGTGAAATAAACTCTGCATTATGTCAGGAGAGCCCTGGGTTAAGGCGCCTCACCCACCCATAGCTCAGGGAGCAGATGATTGCTGGCGCAGGAGGGAGACATGGTCTGCAAACAGTTGACTGCCTTTGCTTTTCCCCCATGCAATTCTCCAAGCTTTATTTGTTTGCTTTTAATTCCAAGTATTCACTTGAAATCACCCTAGGAAAAGGCTGTGTGATGAGGGACTGACCTGGTTTTAAGAAGCTTAGCAACCTAGCTAGGCTTGTTTTGTCAAGGGAAGTGACCTGCCTTCTGGATTAAGAAAAAAAGGAAAACTTCTTAGAATGACAAAATTTACTCTGGGGTCGTAGCTAAAGTCCAGGGAGCTTTTAGAGTGAGTGGAGCAGGCCATGGATCTTTTTTTTTTTTTTTTTTTTTTTACTGAGCTGATGACTTTAAACAAGGTAGTCACCTCCTCTAATCTCAGGTTTTCTTATTTACAGATGCAGGGGTTTATATATGCAGCATTTGTTTTCTCTCTGGCGGCATTGTCACCCAGGTGCTGTTCAGTAGGAAAGAGAGGTGTGGTTGGGCTGGTGAACTTCTTCAGAGCGTCTAGGCTCCAGTGGGAGGCAGAGTTCTGCACTCCAAAGCTGTTTTATTATCAGGAAGCTTTCTTCTCGAAATCTTTTCTGTCCCTTTTTTCCTTCAGTGCAGATGCATTCCTTGTCCTCTAGGTCTTTGAGAGTGAGACTCTGGTAGCAGCATATGGAATGGTTCCAGTTGAGGCCAATGGGCACTTAGAGCTATGGACTGGTACTCTTGTCAGTGTCTGCTTCCACATGCTACTCCACTGAAGACTCCTGCTTCTCTGTCATAAGCACACGTCACATATGAAGCAGCATGGTGGGTGACAAAGGAGGCTCAGGCCTCTTGCCCTAAAGAGCTTGCGTTGCTCTAATCCAGTGCTACGTAGTATACCCGCTTGACTTCATCTTCACGATTGTCTCCTTAATTTCTGCTTTAGCTTTAGCTCCACTGTACTTCCTATTGTTCTCTGGCACAATAGACCCTTTCTTATCTCCGAAGCCTGGTGGCCACTCTCTCCTTTGGCTGGATATTTCTTCCCTTTAGTAGTAGAGCAGCAGCTCCTCTTACTGTCCAGTTATCAGCTCATATTGCATCCTTTACTCTTTTCTTCCCTCTTCCTTTCACGTCAAGGTTACTCAGCTACTCAGAAATGCCTCATGCTTTCCTCCCAGTAATCCTAGTTGCTCACTGAAATCTCTTGTGTGCTCGATGTTGGTCTACTTCATTCGATAGTAATTTGTGTTCTTTGAGACACTTCTCATGGATCCTCATAAACACAGACTGGATGAGTCAGCTGTCTCATCATGTAGGCTGAGAGTAAAGTCATTGCCTTTGGTTATTTTCCTTCCTTGTCCAGTAGGGTATCGCTCTTTGTCCAGGGCAGTGTCTCCCATCGTCCTCCTCTATGTCCAGAGTGTTTAGTGCATAGTAGACAAACATTGAAAGACTTGGCAAAGCTGCATCTTCATACACTGAAGGATGCAAGAACATACCCAGCATCTAGACTCCCTCTCTCAGAAGCAACAAATCCCTTGAAAACCTATCTTTTGCTTCTGGTTCCATTATCAGCAAATGCGAAGGAAAACTGAACAAAAATGTTTCACTCATGAGCTGTTTATATGCTCTGCTCCATTTCCTTCCTTCAGGGGGTTTATTAACTAAAATGGAAACTTTCTCTTTGGAAAGAATTTAATGCGTTTTCAAAACACGCTGGTCTCCAGCATGCAGGTCAGCCGGAACCAGATCCCATCTCTTCTCTCTTTTGCTTGGCCTGAAGCCTTCCCCTCAGGCTCATGGACCGGGTACTCTCCAGAGTCTTGGGCCTGAATTAAAAGCTTGAGGCATCTTGGTCACAAATTAGAAAGACATAAAAATACAAGAGACTGAAGGAAAAATTTCCAGCCTCAAATCTAAAAAAAAAAAAAAAAAAAAGAAGCTGAAAGTAATGAAGGCGAAGCCCAGCTCTGGACTTCAGTGCAACGGACAAATGGACATAATCACAAGAAGTCAATAACATCCCTTTTCCTGGGACACCCACCATGCAGAAGCATCCTGAGCCTCACCCTTGAGTGACTTTTAAAGCCAATACTCCATCATTTCTCTTTTATAACCTTCAAGGATTCATCAGCAAGGTTATTTCCATACCATACTGGTTATTTGCCTAGAAATAAGATAATAAAAACCCAGAATGTCTAGGTGACCCATCTATAATCAACTGGGTAGTGAAAGTGTAAACTGGGCTCTGTTCCCCCATTCATCAGTCCTGGTGCTGAGAGGAACATGCATATTGATCTGAGTGTGATTTGGGTTCTCAGGCACCACCGTTCTGGTAAAGCAGAGCAGTGTGGAATGGGCACATTATTATGGTGAGATTTGATTCCCAACCCTGAGCAAACCTTTCTATTTGCTAGTAGCTCTTTGGTCTATAAAACTAAGAAGTCAGAGGTGTGTGCATCTGGGATTCCTTTTGCTTTCTTGGGCATTATCAACAAGTATAGGGGAATATTCTGGAAAGAATGCCTCTGTCATGAGCTGCTTGTATGTGCTGTTGCATTTTTGTGTGCCTGACACTTGACAAGCCAGTCTCCAAACCAATTATATTTAGCATCACTTTTATAGGTGAAAAAGAATTTAATATGAATACATATGGTTACACTATAGGCAGCTCGTGGTAAGATTTCTTCTGGGTCAAGGACTAACTTTCACTCGGACTGTTGCATAAACACAAAGGAGCAGATAACAAAGGAAATGGAATCAGAAGCTTGAGGACTACTCCTGGTTCCACTTTCACCAGCTGGTGCACTCTCAGCGCTGTTTCCTCATCTGTGAGTCACATTTGGGATGGATATCGTCCACACGGGATTGTAAAACACTAAGTTAAAAAACGAGAACGTAGACTTAGCATGGATGCTTTTCAATAGGGAGCAGGCAGGATGTATCTGGTACCTTGCTCCAACAAACTCATTCTTCCTTCCAGGGTGAGGAGGCTACTGGATGTGGAACATTCCTTGGTACTTTTTATGGCTGTCTCAGACAAGGGAGTGGACAGCTTAGGCATGATCACCTTTCATGAACATTTACTTAAAGAAAGCATGGGGATGACAGATTCTGGAGACAGGAAGGATGCCCTAGGCCCCAGCTGGCTGGGACTAGGGACAAGTTGGGTTTGTTCTGTAGATCACTTGACAGACTCATTTGGCTGTTACTCTAAGTCATGCCCATCGGTTTAGACCTTTATGTGAATAAAAAGATGCTATTTTGACCTCTATCTCTTCATTTGATTTCTGTTTGTTGAGACCTTGGGTAGAAAGAGGGAGAATAATTTTCTGCCTGCTCCAGTAGCCTGCAGCCTGAGCTCCCACTCGACTAGGTCTTGACTTGCTCCCCAGCATCTGACTTTGAGAAAGACTTTCCATCTCTTCCCCGGTGAGCTTCAGGGGGAGCAGATGACATGACCTCATCCGTCACTTACTTCAGCATTTCATAACCCTCCTTGACATGCTCTCCTTCTGGAGCTAACCTACATTCTGCCACCACCATTTATTATGCCCATTCCCTCCAGGCATGTGGCACCAGCTTTATTCAAAGAAAGATGAATACCCACTCATAATCACCCCCTCCTTTTACACAAAGTCACCCCTCTGCTTGCTATTGTTTATTATTTAGAGAACTCTCTTACAATGTGACTTTCATTGGGTTGTGTTTCTCAAGTGAGACTGAATTTCAAGTACACAGTTTGCCGGAATTTGAATTGTATGCCAGGCCTATGTCTTCAGACATTCTTGTCTTCACTCTGAGCAGTGAGCATTTTAAGAGGCGGGTGACCAGTTTTCCCTCCTCCTTTGTCTACCATGGCCAGGGGCAGATACAAACTTTGCTGTTTACTAGAAATGGTTTTGATAGGTTCATGTCCCTGGTGCAAATGTGTCAAGCATTCCTGGATCTAACTATACCATCAAACCATACCAAAGCATGCACCTTTCTGGAAGTTGATGGGGACCAAGCATTGTCATGTATGGAGATATTACAGGGTTAATCTGGAGACCAGCTCTGAGACAAGGGATTCACATTTCACTCAATCTCAGTTCTCATGTTCATCATTCATCCACCTTATGATCAGGCTTGTTTCCTTTGAATCTGATTCTCCTGCCCTCCCTCACAATGTCATTTGGGATAAACTGTGCTACAGTATAGTAATAGCAGCCTCAAAGTATCACTGTGTTTAACATGAGTCAGCAGGGGTGGGAGGTTCTGCTCACTGTAGGCACTCAGGGCTGGGTGATGATATGCTCCATGTGAAGTATTTTTGAGATGCTTATTTCCACACAAGGAGGAAAGAGGGAAGAAGAGAAATTGTGCATAGTTCCTTAAACCTTAGCACTAGAAGTGGAGCTAAGCCAATTCTCACATTTTGTGGGCCAAGACTAGTCACTGGGACAAATCTGATGCCATCAACAGCAGAAACAGCTTTACCACCATGTATCTGCCAGCAAGGCAAGAATGATCTGGCAAGCAGAACTGGGTATTTTTTAACCTCACCAGCTCTCTTTTTCTTTCCAGAGGGGCCAAAACAATTCTATAAGCCATCCATTAAAATGAGAAGACTACCCAAGCATGTATTTTAATTTAGTCTATTTAAAAACAGAAAACTTTGACCTAATGAGAGAAAATGGTTTTCTCAAGAGCATGCAGGAATCAGTAACACACTTTAACAATAAACCAAGTCTCTTAATACACACACACACACACACACACACACACACACACACATATATATATATATATATATATTTACTCTTTCTCTTTTAGACCATAATGTCACACAGATGTAGTGTTTTACTGATTTATCTGTGTATTCATTTGGGTTTCTAAATCAATAAAATTGTTATTGATTTTAGCATGAATGGCTAAGAGGTAGTCATATTGTGGTTGACTATCAGCAAGAGAGCTATTTAATTTAATGATTCCTGGGACTTGTGAAATAAAAAAGAAGACAGTTCCTACCTAAGAAGTTACAAGCAGGGATGCTTTCTGTATCCTTAGTCAAATGCCCAGTCTCAGAGTTTGAATCATGTAAACTGACCATCTGCCAGCCATCCAGCATCATCAGGCATTTAACCTGGAAACACAGTAAGATGATTAATTTAGACAAATACCAATAGCTTTGAAAATCTCATGGCATGAAGTGTATTATTTGTCATGTTTTTATTAAATTTTTAATCGTCATGCTAATTTTGCAATAAGGAATGGGGACAAAGAACACAGGCAAAAATGTTGATGGGTACAAAGAACACAGGCAAAAATATTGATGGTGACAGAGTCAAAGAACCCCCCCCCCAAAAAAAACAAAATACCAACCAATCAATCAACAAACCAACCAACCGAACAACCAAAAACTAAAATGGCAAAGCTAGGAATGAAAGTATACTTATTTTGTCTTTATCACCATATTTATTTCTTGGAAAGAGATGCTTGTCATGGTGGCCATTTGCTTATCCATTTTGGTTAATCTCCCTTGGTAATGGTGGGCATTACCTGTGAGTGTAGGGCTCTAACCTGTCTCATTGGCATCACATCCACACCCTCATTATAGTTGAGGTGGTGACCATCTTATAGATAGAACATCGATAGAACTTCTCTGTCACGGTAGGCTGGGTAGCCTGGGTTCCAGGAACAAACTTTCTCACTGTTTTAGCTACTGTGATAGTTTATCTTGGTTATCAATTTGACATTCTTTGGGAGAGGAAGCCTCGACAGAAGAATTACCTCCATCAGTTTGACCTACGGGCATATCTGTAGGCACATTTTCTTGATTGTTAATTAAGGAAGAAGGGCACAGTCCACTGTGAATGGTACCATCCATATATAGGTGTCCTAGCTGAACTTAGGTCTGAGAGTGAGCCATTAAGCAGTGTTCATCTGTGGTCTTTGCTTCAGTTTTTTCCTCTGGGTTCCTGCTTGCGCTCCTGTCTGGACTTGCCTCAGTGATTATTTACAATCTGTGAATCAAATAAACCCCCTCTTCCCCTCAATAGGCTTTTAGTCATGAAGTTTACCACAACAATGCAAAACAAACTAGAACGGCCACTTGGGTTTGGGAACGGTTGGTCACCTGTCACCACCTTTCCTCTGCTTCTGTGGAATGTCCTTAACTTGATTCACTAGAGGCCTTGATTTCATAGTTTATCTATCCCTCTTGTTCTTGCCTTCACTGTGACTCTCTCTCCCTTTCCTCCCTTCAGATTTTTGCCTTTGCTTGTTTCAATGATAGAGGTAAAGGCATGCTCTAAGACTCCTGTCTGTACTGTGGCTCTAAGTCTGAAGTGAGAATCTCAGATGTAGAGCTGAGCCCAGCCTGTGATGTGGTGCCGTGCAAGCTCACTTGCCATCTCTACTCATTAGGGAAACTGAAATTTCCTTTAATTATTTCATTCATCCAATTTTAATTTTGTAATTTCACTTTGCAATATAATAATTGGATTTACCATATCCAGGTCTTACTGAAAATTGATATAGCCCATAATGTGCTTTTTGGTCTGGGTTGCCTGGGACTCGCCAATGAAGCAGCAATACCATTAATTAGTAAATTCGTCAAGTATGTACTGAGTCTCCTCTGTAGTAAGCATGTGGCTAGTTATGGTAATGTAATGAGCAAGACATGATGCCTTCCAGAAAAAAAGGCTTGAGAATCAGTAGGGCAGAAAGATGTGTAAACAGAAAATCACCATGCTTAGGTAACAAAAATGAAGTTGGACCCATGCCTGAGAACAATGGGAACACAAAGCAGGATCTGGAAGTCTTTGTGATTATAGAAGAGAATTTCTGAGCTAGTATTAGGGTTAAAATGTGGACCCTTTACCCTAAGGTTCATGTGTGAAAGGACTGGACCCCATGTGCTGGTGCTGGGGAGGGATTACGATCATAAGAGCTTCATTAATGGGCTTTTAGCAGGGCATCTTGTTGTCCTGGTAATATGACACACATTAGAGTCATCCAGAAAACCAGAAAACAGAGTCTCATAGGAGAAGACGCCTCCATCTGATTGGCCTTTGGGCAAATCTATGGGGCATTTTTTTTAAACTAATGATTGATGCAGGAGGACCCAGTCCACTGGGGGTGATTCTACTCTTAGGTGCTTCTGGGTTGTAAAAGAAACCAGGCTGATTAAGAGTTAGGGAAGGAAGTCAGCAAGCAGTGTTTATTTATGGCTTCTGCTTCAGTTCCCAGCTCCAGGTTCCTGCCCTGACTTCCTTCAGTGATAAGAGTATGACCTGAGAGTGGTAAGCTGAAAGAAACCCTCTCTTCCACAAGTTGCTTTCGGGTCCTGGTGTTTATCCCAGCAATAGAAACAAACCAGAAGACTTGTTATAGAATTCTCTCCCTCTCCTTCTCTCCCCTTCCCTTCCTCTATCTTTTCTCCTCTCCTTCTTCATCTCTTCTCTTCTTTACCCCTCTTCGCTCCTCTCCCCTTCTCTCTGTCTTTTATTTTCTTCCTCTCTATTTCTCTCTCTTTCTTTCTCATTCCAACTCCCCGACTGACCTGAGTAACTTTGATTTATCACAGTGTTGTGCTTCAACACAGGCTCAGAAACAAGGGAGCCATTCAGTCAGAGACAGAAACCTCTGCCATCATCAACACAAACTAACTTTCCCTCCTCTGAATTCATACCAGGTATTTTTGTCACAGTGTCACAAACAATCAGCACAGATGCCTCTGAGTTACCTCATCTTCCGCACTCAGCCCCCTGTATAGTCACTTCATAAGGACCACGTGAGCATGAATGGTGTTGCTTCTATGTTTCCTTTACAGAAGATGTAATGTGCGCCTTGGCGTGTGATGTTTTTTGTAAAGCAAGTGTCTGTGCCATTAGCTGCTCTTTGGAGAGATTACATAGTAAGGAAAGGAAGGTGGCCTCCAGCCATCAGCCGGGGGGGGGGGAGGCAAAGGCCTTTGACTTAACAGGAACAGTGGAAGGGATTCTGCCAGCAACCATGGACCTTGATTCCTCCCTGGTGAGGTGAGAAATGAAAACAGCTAAGACTTAGAATGCAGCCTTGTGAATCCATGTAAGCATTTCCTGGGCTCATGACCCGACCCCTAGAAACTGAGATAATAGACATCCCTGGACTCGAGCTGCTCAGCTTGCAGCACTGCAGGTACACAGCAGCGAGTGCATGGCCGGCCCTAGAAACTGTGCTCTGCTATAGACAGGGGACAGTAGCTGGCCAAGGACGTTAGAGGATAGGGTGTGGCGTTTCTGTGTCTGAGTTTACAACAGGAGCATGGGTATGGAAAGCAGTGGTTGACACGGGCGCTCACTACACTGAACCCTGTGAAATTACCGATAGGCGACCTGCTTTGGTTTGCCAAAATGCCCATTTCATCAAGTTTGACCTGTTCTGTGCAGACTAGTTTTACTAGGCCTTACATTTTGAGAGGAAAAAAAACCTGTTGGCACTGACTTCAACTCATGTAATAAAACTTTTTTAACTTAAAAAATAAATTAATACAGCCTGTCTTGATCAAATCCTCTTCATTTTCTTGAATTAAATGGAAACGTTAGAATTTCTCCAGGCATATGTGAGCTTCGTAGACTCCCATTTCACATAGTCAGGGTTATAGAGCGCTCTCACCTCCTCAGTTCATTTCAGGGTGGAAATGTATCCTTTGCATTTGACAAAGGAGAATGCAGCACCCTGGAGAAATTCATATTAGGGCTCCAGGAGAGCCCTACACTTCTTACCACCGCCCCCCCCCCAACACATTGTAGTTAGATGGCCTGTAGTCCCATCCTCCCGGACCAGATTCACTGGCAGTGTCTGGCTCGCTGGTAGTGACATGACTGTTAAGCAGTCCCCTTGTCCCCTGCACATTTCTTTGGTTGTCTTCATCCAGTCTCTGTTCTGTTAGCAGACCTCTTGCTCTAGCCCTCTTTGATCTGTCTTGGTTTTCCTTTAATTATCCTTTCCCTTAATTCATGGTCACATTCCTCAGAGTCCGTCCTTCCCATCACATGCACTCTTCCCATGGGCTCGGGTTTCTCGTGCCCTTCAGACCCATGGCTTCAGATATCTACAGACACACAATGTCAGCCTCACCACTTGCTCTATTCATAGATATTAGGCTTGGTCTTACAAACACACAGGCACTAGAAGGCCAACATGTCTAGTTTCCATTCCTGCCCTTCCCTGGGTTGCCTCTCCTTCTCCTTATCTAGCTGATGCCAGCTCATCCTACCAGACTCATCTAAGGTGTTGGCACCTCACAGAGGCCTTCATAAGCCTCTGCAGTATTTGGATAACCTTTGTCTTCTCATTTGTAGTTCTATTCTGGTGATATGTCGATCTGGGACTACCTCTTCTGTTCCTATGGAATCTTGGCTAAAGAACTCAATGTAGAAGTTAAAACATCCCGGGTTGGTGTGCCTCTTCATGCGACTTTGGAGAATTGTTTACCTGTTTCTGACCAGATGGGCTATGGATGCTGATGGAGGGAGAGGAGTTGACTCATGAGGAGGTACTTAGAGGATGGCTGAGGGTATAGAAGATCCAAGGTAAAAGGAACAGTCATGTAAGGGCCACAGAGTTGAAAGGAAGCCTGGCTTGCTGGACAAAATGGATTGATCCCTGAAATCTAATGTGGTTTTGGGAAATGGGATTTGCAGAGGGGGAGAAAAGAGATTTTTAAGGTTCTGGCAGTTTGTGAGGAACAGATGGAGAGGGTCAGAAGGCACCTGGGGAGCCCAGGAGAGCTTTGTACCAACTGAGGTGAGAGATGATGGTTCCTCGCAGCTTCTAATTAAAAGTTTATTGATTCGAGCCTGCGTATTCATCAAAGGTGTGATAGATAACAAGTAGCAAAGATGGATCTTGAAGTCAGGCCTGACCGTAGCTGCCCATCACTGCTGTTTATGGGCATTTGTAACTAAGACACATGGACATCTTCCTGGAATTAATCAGCATGTGGTTCCCCCTCAACAGAGGATAAGTTAGCATGCACACAGTTTGCTGTCTGACTTCCCATATTTGGAATTTACTTTTGCACTGGTTTCGAGTGACCACACTGACGGCAGGCTTTTGCTGACTTTAAGTGACAGCAGAGAACAGATGTCTCTGCTTTGCGGTTCTCAGTTTGCCTTGATCAGAAGCAATCAAGGCAATGGGGCTGCTGCTGGGCTCTGTAGGGAAATCAAGCTTCCGCTGGCCTTGGCGCTGCCTGAGCTGAGAAGCTGCTGCAATCCTGAAGGCGGCCGGCATCCCAGCTGGCCCAGATGCAGCTTCCTCAGGCAGGCAATAAAGGCCGACACAGCAGGACAATTTACAAGTAAATTTGTCTGTTTCTAGAAGCACAGGAAAAAATAAAAAGAAGACAGAACATATTTATATGAGGAATTATCTTTTCCTGGGTTTTCTTTCACAAGTTCTGATTTTAAAGTGGTGGGGGATGTAGGGGACGAATTGGAAGGGAATGAATGGGAAGTGGGTTTGCTCGAAACGTTAAATGTATGTATATATGTGTAAAGTTCTCAAAAAATTAAAAAGGAGGAGGGGCTTGTTCTGATTTTTTTCTTTGTGTGGCTGCTGGATATTTGTCTCATTTCTGGCCTGCTGACCCAGGCAGGAGGGGACTCTACTGTTTGGTAATCTGGTGTCATAGAGAGTGAGGAAAGTGTAGGCAGAAAATAGCTTTCTGCCTGTTTAAAGCAGCACTCTTGGGGCTGGAAAGATGGCTCAGTGGTTAAGAGGACCCAGGTTCAATTCCCAGCACCTATATAACAGATCACAACTGTCTGTAACTTCAGTTCTAGGGGATCTGACACTTTCATAAGACATACATGAAGGCGAAATATTAATGCACATAATAAGTAAAAATTAAAAAAAACAGTCCTCTTAAATTTGTTTCTTCTTCCACTCATCTCTCTGATGTCTCCTTTTGGTCCCTCATGTCCCAGTCACCTGTGTGCACTGAGCCACCCATGAGGCCTCCTCCCTTGCTTTGTTTCTGTGTAGAATGCTTTCTCTGCATTTTCTGTCCAGTCACCCACACCTCCAGACCTCTGAGATCCATGTCACACACACACACCTTTTCATGCAGTGTCTTCACAGAGACTGCATAAGGCAGGTAAGCTTGTCCTGGTTCATGGTTTCGGAGGGATTTCATGTCATCATTGTGGGGATGGTGGAGCTAAACAGTTTGTACATGGTCAAATTGAGACACAGCCATTTCTTCACACACAGTAGATGAGAATGTTAACAGGGAACCAAAGTCCTCAATAGTCACCAACACCTAGCCCTACGTGACCTTTCAGCCAGACCCCGTTTCCTTCTATGTTAGTTATGAGCCTAGCCTTTAATGGCTGAGCCACCTCTCCAGCCCCAGACACCATTTCCTAAGGACTCCCCAGCCCTCAACAAAGTATTATAAGCTGGTGACTAAGAGTTCAAAATATGAGCTTAAGATTCAACACGCTTCAGGTTCAAAACATAGCAGTGACTTGGATGTAGTTCAGAACTGCTTGGGCAAGGACAGACACTGGCAGCAGTTTCTACAAGACATCCAAAACCCGGCTGTCCTGGCTTTCGAGGCTGGAGCGGTTGGATGCTCCATAACTCACAGCACAGGCAAAATGCCTCCTTGATTCAGTATCCTCAGGTCCATGGAGGGCCAGTAGGAAGTGCACCTGACCTTTACTTTGACCTTGAAGCAAATGGAAAACTGTAAGATCAGTCTGGTCTGCAGCTGCCCTGGTTCTTGGATGTGAAAGCAGACAGGTGTCTCATCGCACACACGGAAAGTGCCACGGTGCTTGCCTTCTTGCTCTGAGGATTAGTCTAGACAGTGACTGTTAAGGGCTTAGCGTGGTGGCAGGGCCCTGTAAATCAACAACAGATGTCAGCAGATATTACTGTCACTCCGTGACACTCCATGGAGACTTTGATAGCCATTGCCAAATCTGTAGCTAATGGTAGGGAGTTTGCGGGGTAGAAGTCATTTGAATATCAGAAAGTGAGTCCAGGAAAGGATATTACTTCTGCCTTGAAGTCCAAGATTCTGCATGAAGTCAGGAGGGCTGGAGGTTCCTATGGAAACAGAGCTGGAAGCAAAGCAGGATGGAAAGCCTTACGGCATGGGACAAGCATATGAAATGGAGAAATAGTGAGGAGACTGCCTGGCTTGTAGGGGCAGAATTGGAACTGAGACCGAGAATGCTCCGACATCACAGTCTTCTTGGGGTCACCTTGGTAGTCCTAGTGAATTCTGAGACACATTTCTGGGTTGCAAATGGGAAGCTGACTACAGCTTCTCATCTTACAGGAGAGAGAGAGAGAGAGAGAGAGAGAGAGAGAGAGAGAGAGAGAGAGAGAGAGAGAGAGAGAGATATTTGGGGCAGATGGGGCTCAGAACAAGGACCCAGGAATAAAATGAATGAAATAAAAAAGCTGTTGGCTGATTTTATTTTTTCCTCCCTTATGTTTGAAAAGCAAAGCTCTACAGGACTTCGGGCCATTGAATTGTGTATGCTTCTTGCTTTCTGGACCTCCTCCCTCTGGATCTGCAACACTGTCTTAAATGTCTTTGATTTCTTGATGAACCGGTGAGCTCCTGCACTGCCCAGTTTCAATCCCTTTGGCTACCATCTCTCCTCTCTTCTGAAGGAACTGTGAGGCAGCAACCTCAGATCAGGAGGCTGATGTATGAAATCCCCTGCTGCACTCCAGGGCCTGCTTACACATTTTTTTCCTTAAATAATCAGCCCTACCAAGAAGAATATGTTATTTTTCATATTTTACAAATGGTTAAACTCAGTCAGGTAGGAGGGATCACTTAGCTGTTAAAAGCTCTTGCTGGTCTGTTTGAGGACCGGGTTTGGTCCCCAGCTCAGAAAAGCCTGTAACATAGCTCCAGGGAATGCCCTCTTCTGGCCTCAGGAGATACCTGCACACAGATGGGCATACACATATAGACACACACTTGAATAAAAATAACAAATATTTGAGAAGTAAATACTTTTTTCTCTAAATTTTATTAGCAACTTTAAAGTGTGAATCCAAGGTTCTTTTGCATCCTGGGTTAACTATATTCCCCTATCTTCTTTCCTTACTAGAGACCCAAATTAAGCACCTTTTCAGTTCTGCCCATTTCTGACCATGGAAGATTGAAAGGACTAGGGGGTCTGTGAGGGGAGCCAGGTCTGGCCTTGGTTGAGGAAGAGGCAGGATTTGAAGCTTGACAGGGACCCCACATTGGGCATCATCTGTTGGTGTCCTGCCTCGACAGGTTCGTACGTTCCAGAATAGGAGGCATGTGGATTAGAAATGTCAGGCAGAATGAACAGAGATACAAAAGAAGTACAGAGACATAGGATAGAGTCGGGAGGGCAACCCAGCGAATACTGAATCTGCCTGTGTTTATTTTCTATATGTTTTATATACCCCAATCCAAAAGGCACACAGGGTGGTGGCAGGCAAAAGGCTGCTTTAACATGATACAAAGAACAAACAGAGAATTGCCTCTTCAATTCTTGAAACATCAAGTAATTATATCCTGAGTTAAGTATTCTGCTGTTTAGGCAGGACATGCAATGGCCACATCTTAGGCCAAGCATCCTGTAGGTAGCCACACTCTGGGTCATATCTCCTGTCATAACCTTGAAGGAACAAGAATATGCCTGAACTCACTGACCTTTAGTCAAAGTGGAACTGATCTACATCCATGGGCCCCAACAGAAGTTCTAGGCTGAGATTAGGTGAATTTTCCTCAGATATCATTGATCAGAGAAAAATGTGTGTGTGTGTGTGTGTGTGTGTGTGTGTGTGTTAGATTTTTATGATTTGTGAAAACAGAGAGGGAGCCTTTGGAGGAGGTGTTTAGAATTTGGTTAGATATAATGATGCTCTCCAAAGAACAGGCAGTCTGTATATCTGAATTTGGATAAAATTTGAAAATTCCAGGTTGGAAGGATGGAGTACCAGTGAGTCTTAGAGGGATTCTGGTCCACAGCCCCAGGATACTGTCCCAGTGAGTCATTTCATATCTTGAAAGCCCCATGGCCCCTGACTTCAAGGCAGAATCAGGAATTTTCTTGAGACAGCCTTTCTGAGGCTTCATACTACACAAAGATATGTCTGAGTTTGGGTTAATTTGAACCCCAGTTGACTCTTGGCCATAACAGGAGTGGGATGTCCCATGCCAAACATAAGGAAATGTGCTATTCACCCAGTGCTGTTTCTACTGCAGCTTAAAAAACCCACAGCAAAAATGTCATAGTAGCAAACGATCTTTTGGAGTCTCATGAAAAGTTACGGAATCTACAGACTCCAGGCATAACTTGATTCAGTTGTTCTAATTTGCCCCTAGTATTCTTTCCCTCAGACTTTTCTTTGCAGACTTTGTCTGGGAGAAGAAGAACACCAAAGGCTCCAGGTTGCTTTGTTTCTGGGGTCACATACTTGGGGAGGGAAAGAAAGGGTGTGTTGCTCAAAGGCATGTGAAGGGGGACATCCTCGGAGGGCTTTGATTAATTGGGTGATGCATTCATCCTTTAAAGCATTCATATAATGTATCCCAGACTCAGAAGGTACAATGTGATTGCCTAGACCTATCTCTGAGGTTAAAGGGTTGCAGCCACACACACCGCAAGAGCAGAACAATGTTCTACTGAGCAGTTTCCAGGGAATTGAATTGGATAGACTAATGTGCCCCTGTATGTGGAATACGTATAAAGAAACAAGGCTATTGATCATTGGCTTTATGTTAATTCTGCTGTGGTTCTTTTCCACACCTATGAAAGATTAATTTGAGACATAAATGACATATTAGCTATACAGCATATTTGAGCATAGTGTGTTAGTTTACTTGGACTTCTATAAAATGCCACTGCCTAGGTAGCTATAAAGAATGGAAATTTATTCTTTAACTTTCCAGGTACTCTAAGTTCAAGATTGTGGTGCTAGGAGATTCAGGAATTGTGAGGCTTTATTCTAGTTCATAGATAGACCATTGTAGCACTTTCCCCATTTGACAGAAAAAAAATCTTTGGTCTTCTCAGCCCCTCATATAGATACAAGTCCCTTTTTTAAATTGATTTTTATTGAGCTCTACATTTTCCTCTGCTCCCCTCCCTGCCTCTCCCCTCACCCTTCAGCTCTCCCCCAACGTCCCCATGCTTCCAATTTACTCAGGAGATCGTGTCTTTTTCTATTTCCCACGTAGATTAGATCTATGTAACTCTCTTAGTGTCCTCAGTGTTGTCTAGGTTCTCTGGCATTGTGGTTTGTAGCCTGGCTTTCTTTGCTTTGTGTTTAAAAAACACATATCAGTGAGTACATGTGACAATTGTCTTTCTGTGTCTGGGTTACCTCACTCAAAATAATGTTTTCTAGTTCCAACGTTTTCCTGCAAAATTCAAGATGTTTTTTTTTTTCTGCTGTGTAGTACAACATTGTGAAAATGTACCACATTTTTCTTATCCATTTTTAGGTTG
>JAQHUG010000120.1:3075995-3089267 GCA_028555095.1 Dicrostonyx torquatus
TAGTCCTGGGAATGAAGCTTGCCCTGGAATATGATCTACTCAGCGGCACTCAACCAGGGAAAACTGATTTTTCTCTTTCTCAGCAGATAGCAATCATGAAGAGATTTGAGGTTAGGTGGGGGACCCCATGGCGACTTCCCCTTCTCAGTGCTGAGATTTTGTCTGATTTGCTCCTGTGCAGGTCTTCTGCATGCTGTCACAGTCTCTGTGAGTTCATAAGTGTACTGGTCCTGCTGTGTATGGAAGACACCATATCCTTGGAGTCATCTCCAGCTTTGGGCCCTTACAATCTTTACACTTCCTCCCTCACATAGATCCCTGAACCTCGAGGGGAGGGGTGCATGTGATAAAGACACTTCATTCAGGACTGAGTTCCAAAGTTCTTTCGAATTCCAGGGTCCATCCTTAGGAATTCTATCTGCTTGCAGATACTACTAGGTACATTGTCTGTTATTAGTTCTTAGAAATGAAGGTAGCAATAAAGGTGACACCGGGGCCAATACCTGTTGTATAACTTTTCAACTTAAGAATATTTTTTGGAATTGAGTGGCAAATTGAAGAGCTATCTATCAGACCACTTTGTCTTAAATTTGGCTTTGTAACACTAATAATTACTAGTAATCAGTAATAGTTGTTATGATTCTGCACCCCAATTTTCCTCAAAGGTTGATACCATCAGGGTCACTGCTCATTAAAGTGCAGAGTCCTGGACATCTTTCCAGAGTTGGCATTTTTGAGGCGGCCTGGAGGAGGAGGCTTGGAACTGCTCATCTTCACACTCACTTGAATGTCCTTGAGGAAAGCAGGGTTTGGGAGTCATTGCAGTTTCCATTTAGCTCCCACTTGAGCTGCACAGAGTCACACGTCTTCCTTTTAAATGTAAAGGATTTTAGGTTTAAAGAGGAAAATTAATAATTAGGTACCCGAGGCCACACAGCCTGTACTCAGCAGACTCACGGCATCTGCATCTTCTCCTTAAGCATGTGCCCTGACCTCTCCACACTTAAGCTATTTCAGTGTCTTTAGGACTGAGAAATCTTCTGAGGCCTGGACACAAGTGAAGTGTCTCTGAACTAACACGGGTTAAAATACATTTGGGGGTGGTCGGGCCAAATCAACAGGGAGAGAGAAAAGAGTTTTCAGCACGGGGATGTTAGAGGAAAAAAAGCAGTCTGTGCCATTTTCTAAAGCCCAGTTGGGGGTTCTGGGATGGATTCAGGGGCCACCACAATAGAGCATCACAGTGTGGAGGACATAGGTCAAGTTCAAAGATAGTAAGCAAATGAGAATTGATAGTCAAGAGTGGTGGGGTGAAGGGCTAGAGAATGACCACATGGACACAGGGTGTTTGGTTTCAAGCTAAACTGATCTAAGGAAATTTCTGAGTTCCCAGACGTTCCCTGGATTCATTCCCTAGACTCACTGACCGTTATGTGTCCAAGGATAGTTAGGAATACAACCCCGGAGGGGGAATTTAGATGTTTCTATAACTTTAACTTTAACTCATTCTCAGGTGCGAACTTTGTAGATGAAATATCATGTTGTAATGTCAAAAGATTGGAGCTGCTTGCTAGAGAGTGACAGAGGATGAAGGACATGACTAAAGGGTAGGGGTTGCTTCCTGTGTACAGATTTTATGAGGAACTACACACAGGCAGGCTTTGGGTCAGACTCAGAAGGCTGAGAAAAGAGAAGGCTTAGCAGTTAAGCAGTAAAGAACACTGGCTGCGCCTCTAGAGGACCTGGATTAGAACCCCAGAACCCATAGAGCATCTCACAAATGTCTCTAACTCTCTATTATGGGATTCAATACCTTTGGAATCTGCAGGTCTCTAACTCTCTATTATGGGATTCATAATAATCTGCAGGCATTGCACACATGTGTTGCACAGACATACATGTAGGCAGAACACCCATACATGTGAAAATTTAAAAATATTTAACCAGATTAACAATTTTTTTTTCTGGTGCTGAGATGAAGATAAAGGACATACGCTAGGAGATTAAGGGCTTTAAAGTAAGAAACAGTTATCTGGGTTCAATGGAAAAAGAAGTCTAGGTTGAGGAAAAGCGGGGGTGGGTTTTATATCAATATTTCAGACTAGGTAGGATCTTATCATTGGGGGACACTGGAGATTATTCTGACCTCAAGGGAGATACAGAGGTTGGCAACTACAAGCAAGCTTTAAAACCACGCAGCCCAGCACATCAGTCACACAGCTGGCAGGCTGTAATGACTTGGGCCTGGCTTATTAAGCACATTTGAAAATTGGGTGAATTGCTTGATTTGGTAAAAAATTACATGGTACATTTAATCAGGCCTCCTTTAAGGAACAAATGTCATTAAACACCACTTAATTAGCTGCCCCTACAGCCTGACTGGGTGAAAATTATATCCTTGACAAACTACAAAACATTTTTAAGGTCAAATATGGGGAATAAAAATACTACTGGATGCCCTCGGGTAATAGGCCCATAAAAGTCTGCCTCGTTTTCATTCATTGAGAAGATTCATTTGGATCACAGCTAATCAGAACTTGATGGGCCTTCTTTGGAGCATTATCTTAAGATAGGGCATGTTGGAAAATAAAATAAGCAGGAAGAAAGATACATGCACATTCAATAATACTGTGATTTATCAGTGTAGACATATACACACGTTCAATAATACACTTATCAGAGCCGTGGAGATTTGTTATAGTAATAAAACGTGCCCACTTGCTTCATTAGCCAGGGTAGAGTGGGGTGTTAGATTGGTCTGCACTATGACTATACACAGGACACTGCGTACAGAGACCATGAAGCAGGCAGAGGGGTTGGTCCCATTTATTACCACACTCTGTACTCTGAGAAACCCTCTAACGGATGCTCAGATTTTACACAGTGAAATGCACATATATGTACAGTGTGATGACTCTTCATATATGAAAATCATCCTTTAATCAGTGCTACCAGGTCAAGAACCAAGTGTGTTTAGGAAGTCAAGGTCCCATCATGCTTTGCTTCTTACAGTTTGGCACCTGGTTCTCTGTTGTTCTTGGCAGAGGCTGGCTTTCCAGTTCCTATACTTTCTGTGAATGCCACTATTTAATACTCTGTGCCTGGTATCTTTTACTATTCAGTTTGTGAGATTTGACTGTGTTGTGGGGGTCTCATTCAAGTTTACAACTGTGGAGTGGCCCAGTGGATGAAGATGCCATTACTTATTTCCATGTTTTTGGGTTTCCATTGAGGTGTTATTTTGCTTAGTTATTAGGGATAATGGCAAGATGAAAATGCCTTTTGCTGAGAGCGTTTGCACACAGAATCTGTCGGTTGCAAGATTTCTATGGCCTAAAGCAAGCACTTAACTCAGAGTGTGCCTAAATAAATTTTTTTGAGATATGAACATATGTAGAAATATCAACATATTTGAAGGAAAAGCTTAGGTTTTCCTCAAACTCATATGTACCCGAAGATGACTTTCTGATTCTTCTTCCTTTCCTGCCAAGATTCTGACATAATAGGAGTTCACTACCATACCCAGTTTATGGGTGATAATGACTCCTCCCAGGGCATGTTAAGCACATACTCTACTAATGGTATTGATAGTGTGTGTGTGTGTGTGTGTGTGTGTGTATGTGTGTGCGTGTATTACCTTTACATTAACCTCAGACAATCAACCCAATGAATTCAAAGACTAGTTTTGTTTTACCAGGATGAATGCAGATACCATTAACAGAGAAGTCTCTCTGTACATTTTAAACAAAGGAGTTAGTAGCACATGTTTAGATGGCCTAGATCTGACTTATTCAGCTCTTCTGAGTCTGTTTTCACATTTTTGGGAAAGACTGCTAACCAAGACTGCTGACCAAGGAAGTTTAAGAATTTAGCTTTTTTTTTTTTCTCAAAGAAATTATCGTCAGTGTTTTATCCCCACCCCTATGCTACTATAGTGTGGATGAAGTTGATTCTTGTTTTGTGTTAACTCTCTTATCAAAGACAGAGTCTACTTAACCTACATTGGGATGCTGACATGGTATCCCCTTAGCAGATAAAATGTTCTAATTGCAATCAGCAAAATCAAGCCATAATTAAATCCTTGCAAATTGTTGTTAGTGGAAAAAGAAGCGCTTTCTATCTCCTATGGTCAAGTCATTGCTTTCCCACACTACCTCTCTGCCCCACAAACATCTGTATTGGGTATTTTTCCCATTTCACTTTAATTTTTAGGTGTTAACCAACTGTATTCTTTCATGTGTTTAAGATAAACTTTAATCCAAAATATCCTACCTAGAAAATGTGATTTCTACAGTTTCCCATTTTAAGAAATTGACTACAGCTTGAATTGTGTGCTCATATATTTGAATTTCCCATTATGTTTCAAATATTAGGAAAAAAACCTTCCATGGTAAGATTGTTTTGTGAGTTATATCATAAGTCACATGCTCCATGACGGGCTCAGGAACATCATGGAGTAGGTTCTAACCACCATGTCATATTCAAGGCCTGTCCTTTAGCCTATTAAAATGGGATTTTTCTCACTGTGCACTGGTTGTACCTGGCTGAGGGTATATACCTTATGTGGAACCGTGATTTCTTACAAAATGAAGATTTTGGCAAAGTTATCTTTAGCTCTTGCATTATTACCAAATTTTGGAAATAATTTAAAATGGGATCAAAGGGCGAGGCAGTTGACAGAATATTATTGATTCAGTATTATCCTTGTATTTTCTACCCTCTGTATTGCCTGAAGATCTAGCACGTCCACCATTAGAGAGGGAAGATATTGGCCTATTCTACCCACACCAGGGGTGGTCTGTGATGTGTCATGATTTTTTGAAAGGTTTGTGGAAGTGACCAGTCCTATGCCTATATGATAAGAGGTTTCTGTGTTTGAAATCTCGTTTGTGCTCCCACCATGCTTACTGCTGGGAAAGGGTGCAGTGAATGAATATGCAATTTCCAGGTTTACTGGTTCACATTTGAGTGGTATTTTCCTTAGAGTTATTAGGGATAATGGCACTATGAAGACGCCCTTTCTTCAGGATGTTTGCCACAGCATCTACTCGATTGCAAGATTCCCATGGCTTCATGCATGCACTAGTTCAGAGGCTGCCTGAATCTATTGCCTTGAGAAATGAACACAAAGTAAGGCTATGGTGCTGGCCCTAGCTGCTCTTGTCAATCCTGGATCTCAGGACAAACATGTCTGATGGGACTGAGATCATAAAATTTTAGACAGGAAGGAAGACTTTGGCTCAGACATACAGGCCACAGGCATGGCAAGATGTTAGTCTACATGGGATACTTTTTGTGCTTCTGTTTTTCCATGTATCCTATGGATATATTTGTCAATAAAACTAGTTCTAGATGGTTATCTGTAGGCAAATATAATATGAATGTGTTTATAGCTTATTCATAAGGAGCATCCTTTGGGACTCTGTAGCTTTTCTTCTTCTCTTATGGACTCCTTAGAAGTCAGGTGTTCTAAGCACAACATAGAAGCAGCCTGTGACTCTGGGTGACACTGAGGAAAGCATGACTGAGGAGGGTCTGATAATCTCTGATATGTGTTGCTTCAGCATGCACTTAAAATATTTCATGTCTGTCTATCATCTATGTACGTATGTATATATGTATGTGTGTTGTATATACATATGGATATCTATCTATCTATCTATCTATCTATCTATCTATCTATCTATCTATCTATCTATATCTTTTCATCCTCATATATCTATCAACATCTTCTACTCCCTCCCCCTTTCTCCCTCCTTCCCTTTGTCCTTCCTTTCTTTCTTTCTTTCTTTCTTTCTTTCTTTCTTTCTTTCTTTCTTTCTTTCTTCCTTCCTTCCTTCCTTCCTTCCTTCCTTTGCCTTTATTCTGTAATGAAGACATTTGCCCTTTGTATCTGGAAGTGAATACCAAAGATATCTGGAATCTTCTGCTAACAATTTTAAATAAGGGGAGACAAAGTGGTCATCTCTATGCGTCTAGAATCTTTGTATATCACAGAATCCCACCCGTGTCTTACATATTTGTATTTTATGGCACCTTTACTAAGTACCTGGGTTTTAACACATGCATCATATGAAAAATAATGCATAATTATGTATTGACCCATGAGACAGAGGGTGATAAGAAAGCACTGGAGAAAATATTTGGGGTATTTCTTTATTACTTCAGTGGTAGTGGCAGGTAGGCATGAGCTTTATTTTAGAAGTTAGGTGCCCATGTTTGATTGTCAGCCTCTGGCTCTGAAGCATATCATAGTTCCTCTGTTCCAGTGGGAGCTGCCTCTAGACAATGCTATTCTTTATTGCTTTGATCTGAAAACTTTATGCCCCCTGGGGAACTAATTCAAAAGAGTGGAAGAAGGGTCTCTTTGAAACAAGCCTTTCTGAAGTCTCTTTATCCCTTCCTTATTCTGGTGTGTGTGTAACTACAGCCAATTTTGCACTTCTTGTTTGCTAAACAATATTGAGGAACTTTGAGAGGAGTAATTTCATTGTCTGCTGGGAAGCACATCAGATCTGAAATCTAAGTAGGATTGACCATGAAAGTGGGTCGAGAAGCCTGAGCCAGAAGGCTGTGCCCAAAGCATTGTGATCTGAGGGCGTTATACATGGAGCTTAGCTGAAGGATATTTCTGGGAAAAAAATAAGCATAAGAGATTCTGTACCCACAGAGTCCTAATTTGAGGAATTGTATATATAGGTTGCTTTCTGGCTTCTAGGAAAGCATGAAGAGTATATTATAGTTTCTGGGCCTTCAAAGCACACATATGGAATTGTAAAACACATGAAGATTTCATACCTTCCATACCTACTATGTTGTGACCTCATGCAATACACAAAAAGTTCTATCTTGCTCATTGTTTTATGAATGTGAAGTTAACTCATCATGTTCTTACTGAATGAGGGTCTGAAGCTGATTGAATTGAGAGATGTCCAAGGACCATTCTGCATTCTGAGATTTTGCCTCTTGAACCATCACCATAAAATGCCACAAATAACTATAACCATTATTGTTCTTACCACTATGACGGTCACTACTACTACCAGACAGACAGTCACTATCAACACTCACCAAAAATTATTATTACCCTACAAAGTACTGTCACTATCATTACCTCAATGAATAAAAACCTTATCACGGTGTTTACCACTGCCATCATTACCAGGTTTCCCCCAGTAAGACAGCAATGCCCGATGGTTGGTGAATGGCACAGAGAGAGACCACTCCGGATAGGACGTCAGGGAACAGTGTTTGCTTTATTGCATACAAGTAATCTCTTACATAATGGAAGCCTATTCACTGTGATTGATTATGCTTTACGTCAGACTGCATATTGATACCACCAAGGTCCCTGAGTAGATTGGATCCCACAAGGGTCTCTCTGTGGAAAGAAACACAGTAAAAGAGACGTGGAGAGTGGAGACTGTTCCACAGGCCTGCTATGGACTACTCATAATGCTTCAGAATTCAATGTTCTGACTTCTGGGGCATGGCCACTCTCAGTATCATCATTACATCACCACCCTTTCATAACACCAATAAGTTACCATCATAGTCATCACCAAGCTAGGCAACCAGATCTCTGTTGTTTCTTCCTTGGGCTTCCATTGGTGACAATGGGTGTGTTAGTAGCAATGGACATTCTTGTACATGAGATAGGGCACTCTAGGATGGAACACTGTTCTGTTTGTAATTCTCCACCCAACTTGAGAAGAGTTGTGTTGTTCAAAGTTGGTGTTCATCAGACATTGACTTTTTCAGTTATTTCAACTCTGCTCAACAGGAAAAATTTGCTTTCCTCTCCCTTTCTGCTCTTGGTATACCATCTCTTTCTTGAAGTAGAACACGTGTAGATTGACCTATCTCCTTACTCTACAAGATGGGTCTTTTTATCTGTAGATCAGCATCACCTGATGGCTTCTGAAATTGAAGCCAGGACCCTACTAACGACCTTCTGATTCAGAATCCAAACTTTAACAAAATTCCTTAGCACAGTATTTGAGAATCACTGTTCTAGGTGTTTGATGGACTGAGGGAATATGTGGGGAAATAACTACAAGGAAAAAACGAACTTACAGGGGACATCAGGAAAAATTGCCAGAGAGCGAATTAAGGACCAGAGGGGCGTGCCTGTGTTTTGTATCCTGCTGTATGACAGGTGACATGGGAAAATAGACTCTGGCCATCTGTCATCTAAGTTCAAGTTCCATTCATTAAGGCTTGCTGTCCCTCACTGCTCACGCTAGAAAGTGGTACTAAGCTGTGGAGTCTGTGGCATTTTTACAGCCCAAGCAGAAAGAGAACATTCTCAGGACATATGGAGCCTGCAGTGCAAGTTCTAGTGAAACAGGATGTTAGATGATTCTTAAAATACCATTGCTCCCTTCTGATTCCTCTACTGTGCAACATCCAGGTTGGTTATTTTATTACTAGCATGAATCACTGTCTCCCACTACTCGGTGAGACCACGAGCCTTTACCAGCTGCTTGCCACTGCTTCCCCAGCATCACCACATAGAATGAGCTTAAGAGTTATGGATAGAATAGATCCGTGTAAGAAAATTGAAGCCCTGAAAATGAACATAAGCTAAAATTAATATTTTTTTTTACCCAAGTCACAGAGGTGAGAGGTAGTCTATCAAACATGATCCTAGGGACTCTACACTTACAATCTCTTATGGTAGGGATAATTATTCCTCTTTTTTTTTTGTACAAATGGTACTATATGGGATATAGTCAAGAGCCCAAGATCATTTTCACAGTTCTGTGGTGTCAGCTCTGTGTTGGGTAGCAGATTCCTCTGAATTGGAACATTCCCTCCATGACTGGTGGCAAGGATCAACTTACAACAGGAGGTAAACATGGTATGTGTGGGAAAGCAGCTGCTTGCAAGATTCACAAGGACCCCTATCTGAAGTCATAGCAAATGACTCCTAATGGGGGAGAATCTGAGCAGCTCAGATGCTGAGAGATCTTCTCTGTAAGCAGGAATTTCCTGTTTCAGAGCCACTAGCAAATACCTGGCAGCTGCTTCCCAAATTACCACACAGAGGCTTAATATTACTATTAAATAATAGCCCAGGTTTATTATTAACTGGCTCTTACATTTCAAGTTAATCCACATTCCTTATTTACACTCTGCCACGTGGCAGCCAGTACCTTTTCTCAGTATGGCATGCCCATTTCTTTGCACTTTATCCCCAGGGAAACTTTGTCAGAACACAAACAAAATATTGCACAACATTTCTTAGATCTGTGGAGCTGCATGCAGACTGTGAGGAGGGCCCCAGGGTTGTGCATCCAGAGTTCCACTTGTGTTGTGATGGGCTTTTCACTGACACAGCTTGATTATTTTTTTGGGGGGGGTCACCCCTGGTTTTTTCAGTTAGTGTTCACACATACTCCTGTTAACCAGAATAAAATCTCTGGTTTACCACATTGGATTTTGGTGTCATCATTAACTTGTGGTATCACATGTTCCCTTTCTAGGATGACGAGAGATGTATGTTGTGTTTCCCCAGGAAAAATATCACAGAAAACTCTGTAACAACTGAGACTGATTGACTTATTTCAGTCCATTGACTTTGTATGACTTCCATATGCAAGAAGGTCAAAGGAGGAAAGAGAGAAGAATCCATTCATCCATGCTTAGCAAAAGCCATGTGTTAGACAGAGGGGAGCATTTTCTGTGCATTATCTTTGTAATACCCAGAACCTCACACAGATAAATCTTATCACCTGTGTTTAATGGAGAAGTAGAATGATAAGGTCTTTCTTACTATTTTACTTCCAAGTTCACAGTCTTTCACACATGACACTTTGTCTCCTCATTCGTTCTTACTTAAAGAAACCACTTCCTATTGCAAAAAATTCCACTCTGTGCCAATTGGCTGGGATGAAGCTTGAACGTAATTTTTGTAAAGCAGAAAGCTGATTTTAAGACTTCATCTTTTTTAAAAAACAATTTTACATTCCAATCCCTGTTCCCTCTTCCTCCTGTTCTCTCATGTCACCCACCTTCTCCCTACCCCATTCCCATCCACTCCTCAGAGATGGTAAGGCCTCCCATGGGAAGTCAATAAAGTCTGTCATAACACTTGAGGCAGTACCAAAGCCCTCCTCCCTTGTATCTAAGCTGAGCAAGAAATCCCTCAATAGGGAATGGAATCTAAAGAGTCAGTTCATATACTAGGGATAAATACTGGTTCCATTGCTAGTGGTCCTACAAACTGCCCAAGCCACACAACTGTCACCTACATTCAAAGGGCCTAGTTTTGTCTTATGCAGGTTCTGCATTGACGTTTCATCTTATTTATTTTAAAATGTTTTTTTCTTGGGGCCATGTCCACCTGCACCCTGTGTATTTTTCGGCTAAGTTATCTTGTCTTCATCCTAAACAGTCAGCTGCCCTTCACTTTGCAAACAGCTCAGCCACAATGTCTCGTCTTCACCTCCCAATGTAACACGATTCTGACAGCTTCTCAAAGAGCAATGAGATTCAGGTAGATTCTGGATGAAGAGTCATTGAGTAAAATCTGTCCTTAGAGGAGAGCGAATCCCATCTTGGCCCTGTATTAGTCACAACATCTTGGGTAGCAGGCCATTACTGAGATTCTTCATCTGGTGGAAACCCTTGGTGTTGAGAGGTAAGTGCTCCGATGTGACTGTGCCCTCACCCACACCCATGATCGAGAACCATGGCTTGGTAAGATGAGCCTGGATGATCACTGCACATACATCCCTTGATACTGTTATGTCCCTAGAGCAGACACTGGCACCAGTGAGTCCAGAAGTAAATGACCAAGGGAGATATGTAAAGACTCACGTCTGCCATCTGACAAGTCACCTGCCTACATTTGGAGGAAGAACATTAGAAACAGACAGAGAGTAACAGACTCCACGGTCACTGAAAAATTTCAAGTACAAAATGCTCATTAGTGGGTGAAAAGAATGAGGCTTTTTCTGATGACACACAGTAAATCTTCAAAAGTACAGGACAGAAACAGTAGATTTCCCGTGACTCAATGACCTGAAGACAAGTTAGCAGAGAAAAGAGCGAAAAGGAACAAAAATTAAAAGAGAATCCTTGTGGAGGCCCGAAAATATGAGCCTATTATCTATGTTGACCAAAGGTCAACTGTTTTTCTACCTCAAGCAAAGGTTCGACCTAGGTGTAGGTCAGAGAGTTCTGCTAGCTCAAGGATTTTGTCAACAGGTGTGGCTAATAGCCAGCCCTTGTATTCTTCAGGAATAGAGAAGTAGATGTGTTCCTGCCTCAAACAAAAGTCTAAGGATCCGACTAGGACTAGGGGTCCAGTTCTTTTATGGAGATAACTTGGAATTCCACCCAGAGAGTAGTTTGCCTACAGAATGTGTTGGTCTAGGGTGTGATCCTGATTTGTTGTTTTGTTCTAGCGACAGGATGTTTAACTACGCCTGTAGCCCGTGACCTTCTACTAGTGTGTTCATTTCCTTGTACCGTGTTGATGTAGTCTTTTTTTTTTCTTCTGTCTTACTACTTACTTACTACCTTTTGGGGTCAGGAGTGTTTTAAGCAGTTGGTAATTAAATGCAGGTGAATTTCAGTCATCATTGGAATTTCCTCCTGATGTTATTCTATGTTTCTCTGTTTTATTATTTTCATTTGCGTGTTCATATTCTTTACTATATTTCTAAATCTCCGCGCCTCTAATCTGGCAAGAGGTATTTTTGTCGAGGCTGGTCCCCGACAAATTCTGAACTGTGCTAATATTAATTTGGAGTCTACTTTGTCAAGTAAGAACTAATTTAGACTGGGATAAAGGTTACCCGAGACTCGAGGGTTTGTTAAGTAGAATTACAGAACATTAAAAAAAAAGAGGTTATTATAAAAAAGAAACATAATTAAGAAAACCCAACAAACTTCCAAGTTGTGTGAAATGACATTTGCAAGTATTTACTAGGTTGGTTATAAACAAACTTTTGTTTTTATTATAGCAGATCTAAGCAATTCTATGGAAAAACAATCTTCAGGTAAATGCAATACTTCTCTCTTTCCCTTTGAAAATGCATGGTGACTCACATGAAGCCTTTGCCAGCTTACATCTGTTTTCCTGTGTTCTCAGAGGTGCAGCTGGTATTTCCTGGATTCTTAATGTAACTTCACTAACTCTGGCTCTTTCCCCTGGGCACTCTCAACTAATGAAGTTTTACCCGACTTGTCGCATACGACTGAATGTATCCATTGGAAAATTAGCAGAAAGACAACCTGGGGCTTTTTAGGAGTAATTAATGTGTTTGGAATTGTAATGGGATCTAATTGCTGGTTATAAAATGTAGTCTTGCTATGTCGTTACTGGGCTGCTGTGGGTTTGCTGTGGGTGCTGGGGAAGGACAGAGGGAGAATTAATGCTCATTAATAACCTCGTTATACAGACATCATCATGCTGGCCCTGTTGACTCATTGTTCCGATGCCATGTGGAAGCCTGCGTTGGAGTTACACAGATGATTTATTTTGGCTGAGTTAATATGAACAAAGTCACAATGCCTAATGACTAAGTATTCATGAATGGTGATAAATTACTCTCTTTCTTTGCTCTAGATAATAACGTGTTATTTTTCAACATGCCTGAGCCTGAATTATGGACAGTTGCTTCTTTAGTCTCATGGAGAAGGTTGTGTACCTAAGTCTCCCTTTCCCAAAGAAGAGTGTTTCCTTAATGTCTCTCCTTTCCCCTACTCCCCTCCCTACATTTCCTCCCTCCCTTCCCCCTTCCTCCTTCTTTTCCTCTCTTCCTTTTTTCCTTTCTGAAGTATTAAGCTTGAATGAATGAACCGTTGCTACCAAATATTTATCTGAATCCCTTTGTTTGGTGGGATGAAAATCTTTGGCTGTATTAGGAAATCTGAAAGTTTCCCAGCATCTTACTGTCAAACAACTTTGAAAATGACTAGAAATTCAAGTTCCCAACTCTCAGTTTCATGTTTCACAGTCAAGGAGAACAGTATATTTTCCTGTGTCTTAAACTTGCATTCAGAACCAATGAAGGTAAGAAAAAAGCCTCATAAGAGGGAAATTGAGTGGGTGCAATGGTTATGTGTGTTTGTGTGTGCGTTTGTACGTTTATATGTATATGAGTGTGTGTGTATTTTTTTTCTGATGTATCCTCACTGTAATTCCTTCTGGAAACTCTAACTTAAGAAAGTGAAAAAAATGCTAATGTTTATGCTGATTACCAAGTAAGTGTTCATTGCTATCATCTGTCAGCCAAGCACTGTGTTAATTGTTTTTTT
>JAQHUG010000120.1:3091187-3104750 GCA_028555095.1 Dicrostonyx torquatus
ATTGCTGGTGGGAATGCAAACTTGTGCAACCACTTTGGAAATCAGTGTGGTGGTTTCTCAGGAAAATGGGAATCAACCTACCTCAGGATCCAGCAATACCACTCTTGGGAATATACCCAAGAGATACTCAACCGTACTACAAAAGCATTTGTGCAACTATGTTCATAGCAGCATTATTTGTAATAGCACTGTGTTAATTGCTTTCTGAAGATACACTCACTCAGTTCACAGCAAGCCCATGACATTGTTCTTACCATTCTCATCAGTGTGAGGTGGAAACTGAGGCTGGGACACATGTGAAACTCAAAGTCATAGGATAAGATTTTCCTGATAAGTGGGGTCTGGAGCAGAAGGGCACTATGTGTGCATTCTTCTTTTATGTCGCAGGTCACAAGGCTGGTAGACATCAGCATCCCACTTAGAGCTTCTGGAAATTTTCATGCATGCATGTCTTTTTTTGTAGTTTTTCTGCAGTTATAATACAAATTGCTCAACTTAACATGAATTGGTGTAGAAACAGAACATTTGAGAGTTTATCCTCTGGGCCTCTAGCATATTCCCAGAGGATCTTGGCTTGGCTTTTGCTGGTTACCTCACTACCCTACAAGCAATTGAAACAGGAACAAGTCAGAGTAGGGAGGAAACATTGGATGTGCTCTAGGTTTGGGTTCAGTTCAAGGTGAGCTATCAATAAGGGAGAGTCATTTTCTGTCAAGAGCATAAGTGCTCTGTGAGAAAGCTGAGGGACTGTGGGCAAGAAGCAGATAATTGTGAAGGGTTTTCTGAGCTCTCACATCTTGTACATTGGTTACATGCTTCTCTGAGTGCTGTTTGCCATTTCTTCTTTACTCATCTGATGGACAGAGAACCAAGGAAAATGGCAGCTGTAGAAAGGGAGGCATTGATTGGGATCAGAGTGTTCTTTCCTCATGCAAAGAAGGAAAAATGCTAAGTGGGCAGGAGTTCACTTATGTCTGATGATTAGAAAATTCATGTTGCCCAAGGCATACAACTGATGGGCCAGAAACAGGTCCAGGATTTAAGAGAAACAATAAACCTATAAGCTGTCTGCAAGGATGGCTGTTATGTAAAACACTTTGTGAATCTGATAGACCTCAATTGTGTGTGGAGGTTGGTGGCTGTCATTAGTGACAATTAGAGAGGGTAAAGTTATTTAAGGAAAGAATGAGGACAGATAATCAGGGAACCCCCTGTGACAGAGAAATCCAGTAAGCCAATGGGAACTGACCCTAAGCTTAGCCAGATAGCTCATTTTTCTCTTTTATTAGGTAGCTAACTAGCCTACCATCTATGGTTAAAGGACTAACTTTATAGTTGAAGTCTGGGCTTCACACCACTGCCTTGTTTCTTTCCACAGTTTCACTCTTTACCTTTCAATTGTCTGCTGTAGGACCTGCCTAGATGACCTTGCTGCTTCCTGTTTTGTTTTCCTGTCCCAGGGACAAAGGATCCAAGTGTCTCAAATAAAAAAAAAAGAAGTTTTTAGGTAGGAGGCTGTCAAAGGAGAGGTGTGCCAGGTGAATTGCTAATGGGTGATGTCTGCCTGCAGAGTGGTCATACAGATAGAGCCTTTCAGCAACCATTAAGTCAGTAGGTTAGGAACTTGGTGAACAGGGAAGGGATAAAGGCAGCAAACTGAAGCCTATGGAGCACTAAGATGGTAATCAAGTCAACTGCCAATGTGAAATGGTTATGAAATCTATGTAAAGTGCAAAATAAGGTTTAGATGACAGGCAAATGTGTGGGAGGTCCTTCTGTCCATGTGAAGCTTTCATTGGTTAATGAATATACTGCCCTGGCCTGTTAATAGGGCAGAACTTAGGTAGGTGGGGAAGACAGAACTGAATTATGGGGGGAAGAAAGCAGAGTCAGAGAGACACCATGGATCTGCTGCCAGAGTAAGACATGCTGCCAAAACTTAGCCAGTAAGCTACTGCTATGCGGTGATACACAGATTAATAGAAATGGGTTAAACTAAGATGTAAGAGTTAGCCAATAAGTTAGAGCTAATGGGCCAAGCAGTGTTTTAATGAATATAGTTTTTGTGTGGTTATTTTTGGGGCTAAGCTAGCCAGGCGGCTGGGACGAACAAGCTGGTCCTCCTCTTACACCTCTTATAGACAAACACCAGCTCCTGAGGTAGATAGGTAAGGACCAAAAGGGAGCCACTAGGGGCTGTAAAGAGATTTCTAGGAAAGAGCATCTATCTCCTAGAAGCTAGAAAAGGATTCAGAAAGGAATTTGTAGCTCACAGTTTCCATGGTTTGGTAAGACTGGGGATGGGATTTAGGTAACAGAAATGTCTGTAGGCAGAGGGAAAGCTATTCCCAGGAGCGGGCTTTAGATCATAAATGAACTATATTGCTCTGCTCAGGCCATGAAATCTACTGCTCTGCCCATAGGATGAGATGGTAGATAGACAGAAACACAGGGGAGGCCGTAGGATACAACTCCCTTGCCTCTTAAAGGCATAGCCTAACCTACAGGTATGGCTCATCTTTATTAATTTTATGTACTGAGAACTTGAAAATATAGCCACATCTGACTGAGAAGAAAGTTTGAAAATTATATCCTTTTGGGGGATTATATTCTTTGTCTACCTGATTATGAACCCATCTAAGGTCAGGGATGCTTTACGTAATGGGAAGACAAGGAGAATGCAGGTTGAGGTACAGTATAGCTACACAAACCAAACCACCTAATACCCACCAACCTATGTAGTCTAAATACTGATTATTTGCAAGATATAGATTTGAAGATTATTTCAATCCTTTGCCATTTTTCTTTATAAAAAATAGCAGATCATAAAAAAAAAAAATAGCAGATCATTTCTTTTAGCCTATGACATTTAGGTTTGTTACAAAGTTCAACTCACATAAAATCCTTCAACAGAAACCTAGAAGAGATCTGCTATTAACATTAGTTATGAATTATTACTACTACAATTAAGTGTGTATGTTGAAAACTCTAGTACTTTCATTTGTTGTTACAAGAGTTTACTGTCTGTTGGAGTTCATGAGATGCCTTTGCTGACATCTAAATGAAGTACATCATTGAAGAATTATAAACCACTCCATACAATTATAGTATAGAATCTCTTTTGAAAAAGAGTAATTCTTCTCTTCATTGATTTATTAATATAATGAATGAGGTTCTTTTCACTGTTTGCATAGTTGTAACAATTATACTTAATCTCTTTAGCCAAGATTACCTCTATCACTGTTACAATTACTATTTTTTCATGTTATTACATGGAGTGAGTATGAGACTTGAGAGAAGGAGGAAAGGGAGGCGATGGAGAGAGAACATCACTTTCTACTCAAGAAAGCGTGTTTACAAGAAGGGCTTTCCTGGCTTCTCTTTCTTGCATGACTCTTAGTTCTCATGTGGAAGTCTGTGATGGTAGCTTTCAACAGTCAAGGCTGCAAATTTGACTATTGGTCTCTTGTTACTTATAACTGGTGATATTTAATTTTTCTCCATGTTAGAAAATTCATTTCCATTTTAATTAAAATAAAGAACAAAAAATATAGGGTTCATTAGAATTTCAACTAACATTGGTTGTGTATTCTTGACTCTCTTTAAATTCATTCAAGTCATAAAGACTCCAAGCCCGCACATTAGAGCATTACTTACTATGCTTGTGTATCTCCTCTAGCAAATGAATTTGGCTTTTCCTGTTCGTATTTTAAAGATAACTAGACACATATTTAGTGAATTAAAACCAACATAAACAGAAAACTAAATTTTATTAGCATCTGATTAGTAGTTTGGCTGATTCTCTGTCATAATTGGGAACTCATAGTTCGTAAACAAGTCTCTCATTAGGCCAATGTCAGTAATGTCAAATGAAGCAAATGATTAGTGGAAAAAATATTTTACATGAATAAAGTCAGACTCAAGGTCAGCTACTTCCCAAACCTAGCTCTGGCATTTTGTGTTCCTTCACGCTGTCTCCAGGACTCCTAATTTTCTCTAGTGTCCTTCCTAAAAGATCACATGACTTCATCTTGTGCATTTTGCCTGAGTCTGGCTCTCTGCAAATACAACATTTCTGCACTTGGGCTTATCTCATGGCTGTGTGGTTTGATTAGACTGGGGAGTTCTTTTGGGGCTTGCAGCTAGTGGCAGCCTCAGGGGCTTTCCTTCTACAGGGCAAATACAACTTTTGTAGCAAGACTTCTTTTGGGTAGTAAGGGAACCAAACAAGACATATCCTTGTAACTTCAAAAATAATTTTGTCTGCCAGCTAGAAACAGCCTCCTAATGTGCCACATCCCACATGCATTTGAATTTAATTTGTTTGCTTTTTCTCAGTGATTGCTCTTTAATTATTGCAATGTTGAAACAACTTGATCTGTCTCCAAAAATATGCTCCAGTAGGTGGGGAAGACGGAGGGGTACAGAACAAGCAGGCTGAAACAGCCTAGTGTGCTGGGTACTAGTGGTTAAGAAGGGAGTGAGAGCTTGAGGGAGGCTTCGGAATTTGCTTATGGCTTTACATCTTTGCAAAACATGGGGTACACAGGGCCCACACTGATCTCTTGATGACCCATGGAAGGTCTTTTGGAAAACTGCAAAGTCATTTTCACAAGGATGACGTGAATTACTCTGAGGCACGTGACACTGCCTGGAACTTGTCAGTAGCACAATAAAAATAAAAATCCTGCTTTATCTTTAGTCTAAATGAAGAAACTCTAGTGTGCCCTTCTTGCCTCTGTTCTCCCACTTCTACATCTTTGAAGTGAAATAGTGAAAGCTTGAGACCGTCTGGGTCATGGAAAAGTCCTACAAAAGACCACCATCCATGTGGGAAGTCAGCAAGAGTATTTATTATGTGGAGAATAGAAAGTACAAGCATGCTGGGGTCAGCCATCTGATACAAAGGCAAAATGGTGACAATCCTGAGTGGTGTGTGTAGGCTCTTTAAAGCACATCCAGGGGACATTCTAGAAGCAGTGATGTCATTTTATCTATGGTTAGCTTAAGCAATTGGCAGTTACGTCAGTACATTTCTAATTGGCTAGGGCTAGCAGGGACTGGCTAGGGTTGCATTCTTCCATCATTGAGCATGTTTGGACAAGTCCCAGGACCTGTTCCATTTGGTCATTGCCTTGAGGTACTGTGGGGGCTGGTTCAGACCTGGTATGGCATTTTCTCCCTCATCTCTGTGACACGGGTGTTGAAGATTGATTGCCCATTGTTCCTGGTTCTTTCTGAAACTGCTTGCTCAGTCTTAAGAAACTGAGTCCTCATCTCTGACAGAAGACTGAGCATCCTGGTAGTCATCTGCTCGGCTCTCTGAGAGATGATGTTAGACTTTTATGCTTTTTGTTAATGATGTACAGTGTTCCAGAAATTCAGTATAGGTTGTGCACGCTTTATCTGAAAATATAAAATTGGAAACTTTTAAAGCTTCCAGGTCATGCTCAAAGAGTTGTCAGTTTTGGGGCATTTTATTTGGAGTTTTGAATTAAGACTTCTTGACTGATGAAGCCTGTACAAATACTCCTAATCTGAAACTCTGAATCTAAAACATTTATTATTCCAAGAGTTTAGCATAAAGATACTCAGCTCGTATTTCTTTTCAAGAGCTCTGCCTTCCACAATAAGATGGGACAAGATTCACAGCTCCTTATAGCATCACACACTCCCTGAACAGCTTGTTCCTACCAGTTTTGTTTAGGAGTAAGTTAAGAATTCCCCCAAAGTTATAGAGCTTAGAGTTAGCGTAAACTTAGGCTTAACTCTCTCCAAAGTCTGATGCCTTCCATTAAAATATGGAATGATATCTAGTTTTATGTCATCATAACACAAGCTAGAGTTATCTGAAAGGAGAGAATGTCAGTTGAGAAAATGCTTTCATAAGATCTAACTGTAAGGCATTTTCTTAATTAGTGATTGATGGGGGAGGGTCCAGTCCATTGTTATTGGTGCCATCCCTGGACTGGTGATTCTGGGTTCTATAATAAAGCAGGCTGAGAAAGTCAATAAGCAGTACCCCTCCATTGTCTCAGCATTGGCTCTAGAACTGCAGGTTCCTGTCCTGTTTGAGTTCCAGTTCTGACTTCCTTAAGTGATAGAGTATGATGTAGAAATGTAAGCCAAATAAGCGCCTTTCCTCCATAAGTTGCTTTTGGTCACGGTGTTTCATCACAACAATAGAAGCCCCAACTAAGATATGTGAAAAATCATGGTTTGGCTTTGAGTACTCTGAGCTTTGAGCATGGTTAGTTTAAATCAGATGCATTTAAGAACAGCTTCTCTAAAGGAAGATGGGAATGGAGGACTGAGCAGAGAAGAAAGTGGACAGTGAAACAGTTTGAACAGCTAGTCAACTAGAAGCCCTGAAGATAGCAGTGTCTGGAAACTTGTCCAGAACACAATGACCAATTTTTGTCTATAAGTGACCTTTGGGGAAAAAAAAACAATGATTTTTAACCAATCAGCTGTAAGAACCCAGAAAGTGCCACCAGGAGTGTGGTGGCATATGCGACTTGGAGTACATACTGTGACACCCTGATCCCTGATATTTCCTTAGTGTTTGTGTCTTGCTGAGGAGGGCCTCCTTCAAGAAACTTGTTGACTTTTTTTCCATAGGAATGTTTAAGGAATCCACTCTAGCTAGTTTTAAGTCATGTCTAAACTCTTCTGGTAACTTGGGTTCTTCACCTCCAGGCCCCAACTGATAGTCAAAAGACCTAGACTAGTACCCACTCCCTCAAGCCTACAGCTCTTGGTGGCCGTGCATTGCCTGTGATGTTGCTGTTTTCTGTCAAAAATGAGCAGTGTGAATATCAAGAGGCTTCCTGGTGTCCCACTTATGTTCCAAACAATTTTTCAATCCTGCTTCCATACATAAGACATGCCCTATGATCTGAGAATCAGAGCCAATTACTGCTGCCAAGATGTCGACTATTTTCTTTAACTGTTGGCTCCTGGCATTGGGACCTTGAAGTCATTGGACTATAGCTGTAGCTTAAAATTGATTAGAAATCTTGTAATCATGAAGCAAGCATTTCTTCTGTGGCAACTGGACCATTTAAAATAAGTTAGCATGACTGTTTTTTTTTTCTGGAGCTCAGAAAGCAGTGTCATTGATAGTGATAATAAGAGACTTCAACTTGGATGTATCCTACAGACTGGGGAAATTGCCACATATAAATGCCATTTCAATTTTATTTTGCTATTTAACAAATTATCACACATCTAGAATCTCAGCCATGATTTCATAAACTTTTTCACTTGTATTATTTTTCTTTCAAGGTAATCATAAGGAGTTTCTTATCCATTACATATACATGCATAAATATGTAAACTATAATATTTGATATACATATATATGTAATAGATTTGCAAATCAAACATTTACAGTTAATGTATCATGAAGTAATTTATTTTCAAACAGTTCCTTGCTAAACATATTCTTAATTGGTAATGAAAAGGTTCAATTTTCATACTAGAGAGATGGATGGGCTTGCTTATTTTAACATAATGAATTATGTTCAGGCTGAATATTTGATACTGCAGGACAGAGAGTTTTTGTAACATTCTCCAGAGTTGATCAATATATAGATTTTATAATTGTCAATGCTTAGAATGCTGTTTTGTATATGTACATAGCACAAAATGGCAAAAGTATTCTTAATATTAGAAGTTGCTGAAAAATTATTTTCTAATCCAAAGCCAAAATTCACTTAACAACCTTTTAAAATATGAAACTCAAGTCAGCAATGCAAGTAATGATTTGTAGACACAAATATTCCAATACAATACAATAAAAATGTGCTGATTTGATATGTGCTAAAGGATGATGGTAGGTAAGTAGTGGAAATCTATGTTTCCCACACGTGGACTGTGGACTGTGTTATTTCTGTAAAAGAACAGAAAATTTGTATGTCAAATGAAAATACTGTTAATTTATCACATACAAGAGACTTGGATCTGAGCTGAGGTGTTTGAGCCATGTTTATTGGCTTTGCTCTGTGTGACAATGTGATGTGACACAAGGTGAGCATGGCATGTGCTCAGACCAGGGCTGCAGTGACATGGGAATGCAGCACAGGGAATTATTGTCAGAAGCACCTTAGATCCAGCATGGTTTTCAGTTACATCTTAACCTAGTGAAAGTTTGTCAAATGCGTTGCAAATGCCACATTAGTCACCTGCTGTACAAGACCCTGTCCCTTCAACATCATCCACTTTCCCTCATTGTGAGTCAGAGGTCTTGGTGGACTCTGTAGAATTTTCTGGCAAGGTCTTAAAAGATACAAGATGTTTGGCAAACTGAACTTGAAGGAACCTTCCTCTAAACTTCTTCATATTGTTATTAGAGTTTCAATTTCTTTTTTCTTTTTTTAATTGATTTTATTAGGCTATACATTTTTCTCTGCTCCCCTCCGTTCCTCTCCCCTCCCCTTCAACCCTCTCCCATGGTCCCCATGCTTCCAATTTACTCAGGAGATCTTGTCCTTTTCTACTTCCCATGTAGATTAGATCCATGTATGTCTCTCTTAGGGTACTCATTGTTGGCTAGGTTCTCTGGAATTGTGAATTACAGGCTGATTTTCTTTGCTTTATGTCTAAAAGCCACTTATGAGTAAGTACATATGATATTTGATTTTCTGGGTCTGGGTTACCTTGCTCAATATGATGTTTTCTAGATCCATCCATTTGCCTGCAAATTTCAAGATGCAATTATTTAATTTCTTATAGTTGTGGTAATGTCTTATTCATTAACCATCCTCACAACATGAAATGTGGAATAAGTGGTTAATACGAAGTGACGTTGAGATGCTGGGACTGCTCTAGCAGATGGGGAGCAGAAGAAATGGAGCTCACTGATAGAGCCTGATGGAATTTATATACCACACCATGACTAAATGCCTACCAGCCAATTCTCTGTTCCCTGTTCCAACAGAAGATGTCATAGCACTTATCAAAAGGATAAAGAATGAACTCTCAGATAGGCACCAGCCTCTTTGGGAAGAGATGGCAACCTGTTACAGCCTGGGCTTATAATAGAAGCTCCATTATTGACGGAATAGGTACCAGTTGGAGACATTTGACCAATAGAAGTGAGGCAGAAACAATGGTTGTGATGAGAGTATACCCGTTAGAGGGGCACATGGATGGCTAGTGAATAATAAGAATGCGAATGTAATTATAATATTGCCTATACATATATGAATTTCAAGAAATATTAGGGATTTGACCAACTTCTCTGTGTTCCAGTGAACCTATCTACAAAATGGGAATGCTGGTACTGACTCAATGGGGCTACTGGACGTTTAAATGGAATTAATTTTGCCCTACTATTTTATTTCCTGTATTTTAAAAAATACTGCTTGAAGATTTTTTTAGTCACCCTTTAATCAGCATGACAAACACCTGAAAGAAGTGCTTTAAAGATAAAGAGGTCTACGTTGGCGCATGGTTTTAGTCCCTGGGTGCTTGATCACTACTGAGTTGTACTGAGACACAAGGTCATTTTTATCATAGTCATCAGACTATATAGCCAATATAGGTACCAATAATAAGGCACATTTACTGTATAAAAATAGCCGTGTCTCAGAAAATCTACCTAGGCATGTGGTTTTACCCCAAAGAACAGAACACTAGGTATCAGTGGCACTTGAAGAGACTTCTGTGTGGGCTGTGCAAAGGAGGTATGTTCCCTCATTGTCTTCACCTAGGTTCTAAATTTCTGAAATTTCTGTGTTGGCATTGGTGATGGATTCTATGGGAACGTTTTCTCAGTAAGCATATCACTCTGTTACTTGATTTGGATCCTGCTTGATGAAGCACAGTCCACTGCTTGTCCTCAGAGAGAAGCACCCAGAAAAGAGCAGGACTTGGCTTTCCAGAATTGGCTGCAAGAGGTCAATATGGAGGGGAGACTATGGAAAGACAGATGTTTTGCCTTCTGAGAAACAAGGAAAGTGCTTGCATTTGTAAAGATATTGATATAAGCTGATGCATTGGAAGCAGTCAGCCCAGAAATATATTTGTTCGAATTATCTGTCACTCAAGACTTGTTTTTATTTTTATTTTTTTAGAGGATGTGGTCATTTAGCACCCACACTAGAGCACAGATCTACCCCAAGAACCCTAGAAGTGATGTTTTGAACAATGTGCCTAGTATTTATGAAATCAGACACTGTAGAGAGCACTTTCTTTGGCAAAGAATGGAAGTGACATTGAAAATCCAGCTGTCCTATTTACTGGCTGACACTTTAGGAGAAATTCTTTGAGCCTGAATATCTTTGACTATTATATAGAGATAATCATATCTACTGTAAAGAGTCACAGTCAGAAATAAATTGGATCACAGAATAAAACACCTGGGAAGTAACAGATGGTCAATAAAATATACCCTTTTATTATTAAGCCACCATGGTCACTTCTCCAGCATACCCTTGCATAGCCTCTGTATTCCCAATGATACTGAGCCTTGGTGCTTTTCCATGTTTTGGGGCCTGATCCCTGCCATTGAGAGAATCCCAGATTCCTCCTTTGCCTCTCCTTGTTTACAGAGTTGTGTTTCTGAACTTCTCAGACTGAACTTCCCAACATGCTCAACCATCTGGGTCTGAGTGTGACTCCTGGAAACCTGAAACTTAGAGGTTGGATGTTTTATACATCTCCGTTCTAGATAGCCCATTTCTCACTTTAATTGAAAAGGCATGTGATAGTTGTCCTTGCCTTTGCAACCATACAAGAGTATGTTTTATAGGAGAATATCAGTTCCTTTCATTCATTTTCTCCTTGGTGGACAGCTACAATTCTAAGCCTTCTCTAACTTCTTTCCCAACTCAGGAAAATGGATCCCTGTGAACTATATACTCAAAAACTCTCCATCCAAATGCCACTGAATTAGTTATTTTTCATCTGCTTAGATTGTAGAAAAGGTTATAAATAATAGAAATAATGACAAAATTCTTTTCACCTCAAGTGTTGTTTACATGTCAGATTTTGACACATACAACACACCAATAAAGTCAAATCCTAATAATGACGTAGATTCTCTATCATTCCAAATTACAGATGGAAATGGAACAGAATAAAGACAGAGGGGCAGAAAGAGATCTGTGAAGGGAGGATGCATGGGAGTAAGAGCAAAAGCAAAGTAAAATAAAATGTCCAGAGGAGACACAGGCCGCAGCAAGTACACTTGCATTTAACTTCTCTGTGGACTTTATCTTCGTAAGCAAGACTCTAAAACTCGTACTGGAAGCAGAAAGAAGCAGCAGACTTGTGGGACTATGTTTTAAACAGGATAGGAAAATGCATTTAAGCTTTATCTGACTACTCAGATGCCAAGTTTTTGGTGGTCTTGGGCATTAGGCATATTTAAGTATCCCACCTCCTTCTAGTGTTTAGTCTACAATTATAGAGTTTATACACGCATAGCTAGTGACTGGAGCTGTCCCATTATTAGAATTATTCCAAGGCTCAGAAGCCTCATTCACTCCACCATTATTTACTGAGTGGCTTACGTGGATCGTGTATGGAGCAGGCACTGAGGACGAACGGGAGAATTGGGTGGTGTCGAGCTCTGATGTAGTCCAGTCCTGGCTTCATTGCTATCTTTGAGCAAAGAGTGAATGCACAAAAGAGTGAAGATCCCTGGAGCCAGAGGTGTTTGAAAGTCTGGACAACTCCACTTTCAGAGCTGTGCTGTGGTGTCAGCTCCGCCAATGAGGCCTTTTCTTCAGTGTCTGTCATAAGCTATGCGAATTGATCTGGACCTACAGGTTTGTTCTTTCTCTAAAATCGATACCCATACTTACTCTGATTCCCCCCTCCGCAAAATGAAGACTATTGTTTTTACTTAGTTCACCAAGGACATGGCAACTATTGTCAACGTCTTCAGTAGAATGTATAGTGCTACAAACACAAACGGTTTTGGTGAGGAGCTTGACTGTCTAGTAAACAAACTTAGAGTCAGTATGCATCAGCTACCAGGATCTTCTGAGTGGCGACTCCTACCTGTGCTTTACAGACAAGAACTAAGCTGTGGAGACAAACATTTGGAACAAATGGACAGTTTCCCAGGAGGCAGGCGGAAATGATTGTTCCTGGGAATTCAGACTCTGCGTCCCAAGTTTCAAGGCTTCAGCTTCATTTCAAAGAGACCTAATTAGCCTGAATAACTGGTAGAAATTTTTATAAAAAAATGCTGTAGCCCAAACTGACAAAGCAGTCTCCATTGTGACATTGTATCAGAAGGAAGTCCCGTGAGAGTGGTGGCATTTGTCCGCCTGCAAGGAGCCCGGTTCACTTGGTTTAACCCTCTAACTCCCTTGTGCCTTGAAATTTGTGTGCCCCAGGTTTCATATGAGAAGGAAAATGGATTTGTTTTGGCATAGAGTCACTCGTTAGTAATTCACAAAGTATGATTGGAGCCCCAACCATTCTTGGGTAGCACACCCCCTCCTTTGCAACTCCTAGTTTCCCAGGCAGCACAGTCGCCATTGCTGAACCTTTTATGATGCTCAGCGTTTTCTGATTAAAAATGCCCACTGGGAATATACACTTGGAGGCAATTTAGCCAAATATCCTTTTTAGCAAATGATTTATTTACGGCTGCTAGGACAGCATTTTCCCCTAATCTTTCCCTGGCCCTCTTTGTTGTTTCTGTCTTTCTTGCTTGTTTCTCGCCAGGGATCCTCTTATCTTGGCTGATTTGGGGCCAGTACATCTCCCCACAGTAAATCTGAAGCTAATAGGAACCCAGAAGAAAAGCAAAGCTTAAGGCCATGCAGAAATACAGCTGTCTCCTCTTGTGATAAATAACTTATTTTTTCCTCAAATCCCTAAGTGGGATGACTCCTAATGACCTCTTTCCCTCCCACAAGCCACTTGTTTTTCATATATCCATCCTCCTTCCAAGGATAGTTGAAGAATCTTGGACTATTTTGGGACTAGGGAAATAATTTTGATGAAAATCAGCATGTTCTTGTTCCTTGCCTAGAGCACTTTGTACAGTTGGCTCTTGTGTCAGACGGTTCTGCATATGTGGATTCAAGAAACTGTGGACTTAAAAAACTCAGGGAAAAAAATTACAGCTGACTAGTTGTGAGGGCACATACCTGTAGTCCTAGCACTCTGGATGCTGAGGCAGGTGCGTTGTGAGTTTCGGGCCAGCTTTGGTGACTTAACAGTACTGTCTCGAAAGTATTAAGTAGTTACTAAACACATACAATATTTTCCTTGCTATCATTTCCTGAACATTGCAGCATATTTAAATACCTAGCATTTAAATCATTGCAGATTTTATCAGTAATTTAGAGATGATTTAGAGTACAGGATAATGTAGGTAGGTCACACACAAATAATGTACGTTGGAGTTTTACTAAGAAAATACTTCATTATGTGTTTTTGTGAGTTTATGTATGTGTGAATGATGTATGTATCTGGATATGTATGCTTGTTTTTGTGTGAACATACTTTGTGTGTCCCCACATGTACAGATGATGTGGGAGTGTTCTCCTGTATTTTGTATTACTCTTATTGGTTGAATAAAGAGCTGCCTGGCTT
>JAQHUG010000120.1:3104857-3159060 GCA_028555095.1 Dicrostonyx torquatus
TCCTCACGTGGTTATTTCGGGTGCAAGCAACCAGTAGCTGAGCGGGCCAGTGGCTAGGGGCTTGGGAGCCTGGTGGCTGGGGAACACAACACGCGCACCTCTCCCCCATAATTTACAACATACAGAGATCAGAGGCTGATCTCAGATGTCTTCTTTGGTTGATCTTTGCATTATATAGTGAGGTAGGTTCTCTCATTGAACCCAGAGTCCTCCAAAGTGTCTAGTCTAGCTGGCCAAATTGTTCTGGGAATCCCCTGTTTCTGCCTCCTGAGCACTAGGATTATAGGTATGCCACTACAGCCACTATATATTAATATATTAATTAATTAACATATCTATTTAATGTATACGCCTGAGTGTATGCTTGCATACCATATGTATGTAAGAACTCATGAGTATCAGATTCCCTGGAAATGGAGTCACAGTTGATTGTGAGCCACCATGTGGGTGTTGGGAACTGAACTAAATGTAAAAGCATCAAGTTCTCTTAGCTGCTAGGTCATCTCTCCAGCCCCAATATAGACTTTATTTTAGGCTTTAGACAGGAGAGAGGGAGGGGGAAAGGGAATAAGAGAAAGGTGTGTGCATGTGTGTGTGTGTATGAATATGGATAGCACACATTCAAGGCTGGGTAAAGCTTTCAAGAGAGTCACCATTCTTTCATTTAGGGAATTTGAATGTGACTAGATGTTGATTTCTGTGTTATGGCCTGGCACAAATCCATGGTGCATGCTAAAGGATGACTGTATTTGATTAACTGAGAATTGCACTAGAGAGAAAGAAGGCCACATTAAAGTTTTATGAAAAGGGAAGACCCAAAGTGTCCCGTATTCTGAGCTTGTACATCTTATCTTTATGCATTTAAGGACTCAATAGAAGATGAAATCAAAATTCACAAAATGCCTCGAAGGGTTTCCTTTCCATCATATAGACCCCCAAACTCATAAGGGTTGAGAGAAACTTCATAGTTGAACAAGTACAACAAGAGCCATTCACCTCAAGCAAGGACATCGCATGTCCTAATAGCTTGCTCCTTCACACTCTTCACATCTGTGCTCCAGTATTACTTTTTCACTGAGGTAACTGTTGCCTTCCCCATTAAAATTTTCCCTTTAGTACTCATGTTAGTAAGTAGGGGAGGAGAACTGATCAGAAATTTATTTCAAATTTCATATAAATATTTCATATTTCAGTCCATGGTGGCATGACTAACAACTGAGTTTCTATTTTCTGAAGTAATTTTATTCTAGACATAATTACATCTGTCCCATATTCCTGACATTGTCTTATTTTGCTCATCTTCCAGAATATGCCATTTTTAAAAATATATCATAGCAGTGATTTAGTATCTCAGAATTCCATAAATCACTAGCCTTTGTGGATTAAATATGTTCTTTCTAATTCATGATGACCCTCATTTTTATTGATGCCATTTGTTCATTTTTGCTGGTTTTTAATGCTAAAATTATTGTTTGATTTTTAATTTATTAATCAACAAAACTCATGTAGGGAAATATTTCTCTAAAATACAGATGTGGCTACTAGCATCTAGCTTATGATCATTTGAGACCATGGAACACCCAAGGATAACCATACTACAATCCATAGACCCAGAGAGGCTTAGTAACAAAGAGGGATGAAGCAAAGGACACATGGATTTTCCTGGGAAGGAAAAATAGAATGGATATTGTGAGTGTACTGGGGACAGGTGAGGATAAGCAGAGGAGGGATAAGGGAGTGAGAGAGAGAGTACTGTGAAAGATAAGTGGACTTGGGAACATTTGGGGGGCAATGTAGAAACTCGTGGAATCTTTGAGAGTGACCCTAGTGAAGACTCCTAGTAATGGGTACTATGAACCTTAAACTGCCCACTTTCTAAAACCAGGTAACATTTTCAGCAGTGGGATTAAAAATCCAATCAAGGTACAAAACCTTTAACCTACAATCTGTCCTGCCTCCGAGATATACTGGGGTAATGGTGGCACAGAACTCTTGAGAGTGGCCAACTCGTTATGTGTCCAACTTGAGGGCCATGCCACAAGAGGAAGCCCATGTCCAACACTACCTGGTTGACCAGGAACCAGAGGCTGGAGAGCCCATAGTCCCAAGATAGAACCAAACAACTGGGAAAAATTCAATGAACTGCTTACTAATGTTATTCTGCTTTACTCTTAGATCAATGCCTAGCCCAGTTGTCATCAGAGAATTGTCACCCAGCAACGGATGGAAACAGATGCAGAGACCCACAGCCAAGCACTAGGAATAGCCAGGGAAACCTGAAGAGTGGGTGGAGGATGTCACAAGAACACAGTTCACAGAATCAACTAAGCAGGAAATCACAGGGATTGAAGAGACAAACCCAGACCCTGTATGGGTCTGAGCTAGGTCCTCTATCTATAATTATGGTTGTGTAGCTAGGCATTCTTGTGAAACTCCTAGCAGGGGTAGTGGGGGTGTCTCTGACTATTTTGCCTGCTCTTGGGACCCCTTTACACCTACTAGATTGTTTCATCCAACTTTGTCCCTGGATGAGGCAAAACTGGTCCCTAGGTTGTCCTTAGTCTCAATGTAACTTGTGTTTTGGTTGGTTGATTTTCCTGGGAAGCCTGCCCTTTTCTTTTCTTTTCTTTTCTTTTCTTTCCTTTCCCTTCCCTTCCTTCCCTTTCCTTTCCTTTCCTGTCCCTTCCCTTCCCTTTCCTTTCTTTTCCTTTCCCTCTTCTTTACTTCTTTCTATCTCTTTCTTTCTTTCTTTCTTTCTTTCTTTCTTTCTTTCTTTCTTCCTTCCTTCCTTCCTTTTAAGGGAAAAAGAGGAGGAGTGAATCTTGGGGAGAGTGGAGGTAGGGGGCTGGGAAGAGTGCAGAGAGGGGAAACTGCAACTGGGGTGTAATGCATGAGGGAACAATAAAAGAAAAAAAAAGCCCTAACTGAGTTCTTGAGCTGGTCACTTTACTTTCCATTTTAACTTTGATTCCTGGTTGTCTTGTAAATAGCCTACACTTGGATCCCTATCAGTGCTCGCTTCATCTGTGTGCTTAGTTAATCAATGTGCCATCACTAGACTGGGTCTGCACCCCACATTTACCTGCTTATTCATAGGATAGGGTGCTGTAGGATCTCAGTTTACATCAGATTCTGCAACTATACCTACTGCTATTCAAGATTATATTTTTGATATTTAATATACTAGATGAACACCAGACAAAAAGAGATGAAAAGGAATGCATTTTAATAAATCATAGAGTGAATATGGAGTTACTGAGAAGAAGAATGCTAATGGAAGGGACATGAATCAGGTTTGCCTTAATGGGAGCAAGACATGTTGATGTAGTGGACTTCTGGCTCACTGACTTGGCTTGCTCATTTAGTGTAGCGCCAGATTCACATTTATATTACCCAAATGCCCTCATCCTTGTGGAAAAATGTATTCAAATGTCAGTCAGAATGTACAAAATATATCACTGGTTGTCTCCTTGGATGAAGGCTGATCCGATTAGTTTAGGCTGGTGTTTGACAGAAATCAACCATGTAGAAGTATAGAAGTGCCTTCAGGTAAGGCAGGTAACACATTGCTTCCATGAATGATAAAATAGCTGCAGGTGATTTGTAGTAGTGACTGAAACTAGATCTTAAGAGTTTACTCACATTGCAGGCCTTGAGGGTTTTCAGAAGCTTTGCGACAGGTAGTTGTTTCCTTGGCTTTACTGCTTGAAGTAGCAAGAGAGTTTGACTCAATGTCTCTGACACAGCTCTGAATGTCCATCTGTACACAGTCCAAACACCGCAAGAAGACATGATGGCCTAGGGACGATGGTGTCCAGATGCTTTCCATCGAGAGAAAGGCTTCATTCATGATGAAGCAAAGCATAGGATTCAGGAGCAGGTGGGAGACTTTGTGTACTGGACACAGGAAGCATATACAGAATGAATGCAAATACAGCAGCATTGGGGTATACCAGATGGTCTTCTCACGATTTTCAGTTAATAGAAAAACAGCATAGAACAATTTTGATTTTAAATTCCACAATAACTTAGCAGTCAGCTGAAGTAAAGGATGTATATCCATATTTGTTCTTTATAAATTAGATTCAAGATGCAAAGAATAAAACAGTTTTCTATTCTGTTTTCTATACTTTCTGAAGGTATATTTAACTTTTGGGAGTTTGTTCCAAGAACCCTCAAGCTCATGAAAAAATGTGGCTATTTGCATATTAGACTTCAGAGATTTCTTTTATAGTTGCTGTTTTCCTCAGACCCTCAGGGTTGGAAAAGCCAGGTTGTTTTGGGCCAAGCAAGTTACATTTGTTAAAACAAGAAATATATAAAAAGTTGAAACAAAAAAAATCAATTTAGCTAGATTCTTGCCTTGTTGCTGCCTGCCAAAAACCCTATGGCCTTGGCTCCATCCTTAATGACATCAGAGACCTCAGCACCTGATGGAAGGAACTGAGATACTTCCTGCTGACCAGAGACTTCTCAAGTTTTCACTCTTCTACTTTGAATGTGTTCTCTTGTTGTAATTAGGGGAGAGGTGTGTGGGTTGTATGTTCCCAGCACCCAGCCCCCAGCTGCTGGCCCGCTCAGCCACTGGTTGACTGCACCCAAAATAACCACGTGAGGACGGTATTCATTTAAACTCTGCCTGGCTTATTATTACTAGCCTTTTCCTGGCTAGCCCTCACCTCATAAACTAACCCATTATAAAAGTCTGTATGTCACCACGAGGTGGGTGACTTACCGGATGGTTCTACGGTACTTTCATCTGCGGCGGGAGCCTCATGGCGACTGGCTCACTTCCTTTCTTCTCCCAGAACTTCCGTTCTGTCTACTCCGCTCACCTAAGGGCTGACCTATCTTATAAGCCAGGCAGCTCTTTATTCAACCAATAAGAGTAATACAAAATACAGGAGAACACTCCCACATCATTCTCTTTTCCCAGATATTCTGGAGTCTATTCATCAATGTACACGGTCTTCTCTGTCTATAAAATAATTTGGTTCGGAGAGGGCCTCACTGCTGCTCTCTGACTGATCCTTCTGGTTTGATGTTCTGCTTTCTCTCAGTGTGTGATCATCTGTATCAGTTCCCAATGGTTCATAGTGATGTGTTCCAATCCAGCCTTACTTAGATCCAACTGTAGGCTCCCAGCTGCATTGCCATATTTTTGATTCACTTCTGTATACTTCAGTAAATATTCCCCAAATGCCTCTAGTTGTTAATAATATCTCAAGTCTCCCAGTTAAAATTGTGATTTATCTCACAGGTAGAACTCCATGTAAGTTCAGCCTCGCTATCCCTGAAACACTGCAAATGGCATGAGACCAATAACTTGGAGGGTTCCTGCATATGATTCTCATTGTATCATCTCACTGCCACTTCACTATGGCAGTTCTCATCAGATGGCCGCAGGCACAGCCCCCTCCAATGGAACCAAGGCTAGAATCTCTGCTCATTCTCCTACTCTGGGCTCATGCATGTTGTAAGAGGTGCAGAGGGCTGTGTCTCGCCGCGACTAGCTTATACCTGAAATAATTATACACAAACTGTGTTCCATTTAAATACTGCCTGGCCCATAAGCTCTAGTCTCTGCTTGGCTACCTCTCACATATTATTTTAACCCATATCTAGTAATCTGTGTATCACCACGAGGTGATGGTCTTACTGGGAAAGGTCCTAACCTACGTCCATCTCAGGCCCAAGAAACATGGTATCTACTACACTTCCCTTCTCCCCAGCATTCCGTCCTGTCTACTCCACCCACCTAAGGGCTGCCCTATCAAAAGGCCAAGGCAGTCTCTTTATTTAACCAATGAAAGCAACAGAAATACAGAAGCATCTCCTACACCACACACACATGTTGAAAGATCTCTTTGCAATGCTGTCTGCTTCTGGACATGGTCTCTAACACTTGAGAATCACAGCCCCACCACTCATGTTCTTGTCTTTTATATCTTTTGACCCTTCAGTGTAATGATAGGAAGACGTCAATGCAGTTCAATATATGTCCTCATTTGTCGCAGTTATTAGTCAATATTTTATAAAAAAATGATCTGCCAGTGAGCAACAAACTTGTATAAAATAATGAATGAATCAATAGCTGTGGGGGTTCACAGTTTTCACCAATGACCATGGTGCAGTCTCTGAATTGTGGCCACCCAAATGCTTTGGTTCACTTCAGAAAGTACCACCAAGGCTCACAGACTTCTCCATCTCCTTCAGCTTCCCAATATCAGAAAAAAAAAAGATCTTTTTTAAAAGAAGACAGCAGGCATGGCGTCTACAAGCCTGTGTATAAAATGTTCCATTATCCCCAGAGCCAAATGTCACTGCTGAAGAGGATTCCAGAAACTGCCAAAAAGAACATTATCAAAACAGTAATGACAACAATAGTGATCATAATAACATTAAATAATATTAAAATTTAATTAATGTGACCCCCACAATCCATAGCTCTGGGAGGGTGTCAGTCTTACAGCAAAAGTGAAAAAATAAAGCAAGACTCTAATCCAAGGAGAATATGACACAGCTTGGGCCCAGAGACAAGCTTTAAGTACTTTGTGGGGGCAGAAAAAGAAAAAGACCTCATCTGGCTACAAACCAAGACATACTCTGGGTGAAAGTTCTCCATTTGGGGCCACAACAGAGAGAGGAGGAAATGTAAGTGTTAGTTTGTTCCCAGAGTTGTTCTCTTCACCATGTGAACTCATAGAATGCAAATATGAAAGCTTAGAAAGAGGCAGGGAGGGGACCCATCCTAAGGCGTATGAATATTCTACACTGGGATGCGACAAGGAACAGGGTCAGATAGGTGAGAGGTCAGGGCTCCAGCTATACCTACAGACAATAACCAAACACTTGGGGTGTGAAAAACAACAAAATGGTTCTGTGGACACTTGCACCATTTCCACACATCACGATCCAATGACTCTAAAATGATAATAGCTAAGGAGAGGGATTGCTTTAATTAATTGTGGCAACATTATGTGATGTTGGCAAAACTGGCCTTGGAAGTCTGACAGATTTGGTCTGGGTCATGCCTTCTGTGATCACTGTGGGAATGCGACTCTGCCTGTAAATTCCCTAAACTTCCATTTCATGTTATTAATTGAGAGCAATAATCGAGTATATTAGTCAGGGCTCTCCAGAGAACTAAAACCAATTAGAAATCCCATGATCTGCCATCTGTAAAGTGAAGACCTCGCAAAGCAAGGGGTGGAATTTAGACAGAGTCCAAAGGCCTAAAAGGCAAGGTCACTGACACCCATGGATAGGCGAAATGTCTCAGCTCAAACAGAATGGTTTCCTCATTTCTTCTTTTATTCTGTTCTACTCAGGACCCCAGAGGAAGAGATAATGCTTGCCTTCATTGTTCAGGGTGATGTTTGACTTGGTGTACGTACTAGGATGCTGATCTCTTTCAGAAATATTTCCAAAGGCACACTTGGAAAACTGCTACCTAGCATAGGTAGCATCCCTTTAGTTGGTCAAGTAAATGCACATACTTATCCCCCAATAGAACTTAACCTAATAGAAGATGCTTGGTGGTTGTTAGCATCTGTCATTCAACAAAGACTTATTGACACTTAAAGTCAACTATGCTGTAAAAAGAATTCAATAGACCTCCATATACATAGGAACTAGATTTAATGAACATTTGCAAAGCAGGTCTGTTTTTTATGGTGAATGGATCTGTGGACAAATGGATTTCAAAACTAGGAGCTTGGGAGTCAGGAGCCTTGCCTGCCTGATAACTGAGTGTAGAATGGGGCTTGGGGAGTAGCTAGAGGGAGATGATCAATCATTTCAATATTAATCATTGTTTAACCTTCCTTTCAGACCAAAACCTCCCTGAGGTTGAATTCTAATTCAAGGCAACATACTTCTCTGGTTGTCAATCTTTTCCATTATAGCAGAAACAGATCTATATTCTGATCTTCATCTAAAATAGGTAAAGAACATCACTATTTTTAAATAATAAAAATAATACAATGCATGACTTTGACAAAATTCAAACTATTAAAATGATGTACAATTAAATTTTCTATTTTTGTCACTAAACATTTGATACCTCTCTCAATTAGCAATTAATAGCTCCTTTCTTATGTATAACTTTTCTTGTGTGGTTGAAATATTTGCTTTAATTGATGTCACCACACAGGTGACAAGCTTCCGTGACAAAGTATACCACAGGAGCAGTACTGGGTGTGAGCAAGTGTATACTAATGCTCTTCATTTTCATGACCACTTTACTATTCTTCACTTAAAGTTTTATACATCAACTAGTTTATACAACTTCCTTATGCTTTTTCATTGAGCTTTACATTGTTCTCTGCTCCCCTTTCTGCCTCTCCCCTCCCCCTCCCAACCCTCCCCCAAGGACCCCATGCTCCCAATTTACTCAGGTATTATGACAATTTGAGCAGGACTAACCATGTGTTGTGGGATGTGTGATATCTACTAGGAGCCTAAAGGCAGTTAGAGCCTCTTTTAATATGTTGTCTCCCACCTAATAACACACTAGTTTGTTCCAGTTCTGATCCCCTTATCGTTCATCATATAGATGCAAAGATCTTTGGTATCTGAATATTTGGGTTTATCTGCTTTGGAAAAATAAACATGGTGTGCAATAAATGAGAATAATCTTGTGCTTCATGGTTACACAACTATTCAAGTTTTCTATCACACCAAACACTAAGTGGGGATCTTTTTTCCTTTTTTTAAAATTATTTTATTCTTTTATTAAAAATCCCTTTCATGATATGAAATTCCATATCATGACCACAAATAAGAAAAGCTAACCCATGATTTTGATTTGCTAAATGATTGAATCTCTAATTACAATGCAATAAAATCCTACTTCCATATTTTTTCTCTAAGTTATGATGATAATGTGACAGGTAACTCAAGTTTCAGACTTAGAGTCAGTGGTGTTTGGACTTGAAATAACACTGTATAATTCACCAGCTATTCCTCTACAGACTAGTAGTTATTTATCTCTCCATCTTGACATTGGGAGTCTGACAGTTTACTGTTTTTTTGTCTTTAAGACCCTCTTTATAAAAATTCTTTAAAAATACAAATTCAATAGGTATTATATATCCTTTGCATTCTATGTTAACCAAATATTACACAAAAGCAGGGTACAAATCAGCAGGTCAGATAGGCTGATCCATGACTCACAGAGTCTGCATTTGTCTTGTTTTGTCTGCAGGCTGGTGTTCTCCAGACACACGAAAAGAAAGGAGAACTATTTCAAGCACAGGGAGAACTGTAAAGGCATGGAAACAAGAAATAGAACACCCCCACCCCTGCCAAAGAATTCTAAGTGCTAAGTGTTCCATCGACTCTTCTTCTCTTCCCTTGGACTAAGTATGACATCTGCGTTAACTGGTGTCTGCTGCAACAAGGAGCTTCTCTGAAGAGGACTGAGAGCTGTACTTAAAGTATGAGTAAAGATAGGTATTTAGAAGACAGCTTGATACCATCATGTATGCGTCATGACAAGAGCATGTTCTAACTGAAGAAATATTGTTAGGTGAAGAAGAGTCAGTTTTCTTTAGAGGTGTAGCCCATAGACCATGACTATTCTCTAGTAGATGGCCCCATGCTGCTATGTGCTTAAGCAGATTCAATGGGTTAAATAAAAAAAAAAAGAAGACGACACAAAGTTGGGAAGGAAATATGGAGATCCAGGAGGAGTTGGGGTAGATATGAACCAACTATATTGTATACATGTATAAAATTCTCAAAGAATACATAAAAATGTGCTTTACAAAAAGCTCCAGAGGGTTCTGTTTGAGTCCTAGCATTCTGCTGAAGAATCTCAAACCCCCTTCTAAAGAACTTGGTCTAACTGGGTAGCTACCGAGAATGACTGAAATGTTTGGAAATAGGGAAGTGACAACATTAGTAGTTTATATTTGATTAAGATGATTGCTCTATCCAGGAGGTGGTGGCACATGTCTGTAAACCCAGCACTCGGGAGTCAGATACAGGCAGATATCTTAGTTCGAGGCCAACCTGGTCTACAAGAGCTAAATCCAAGACAGGCTCCAAAGCTACAAAGAGACCCGGCCTCAAAAAAAAAAAAAAAAAAAAGATGATTGCTCTAGATTCATTGAATAGATGCATCACATACATGTTTAAATAAATTATAATGAATTATTAGATATAAACTAATATAATGAAGGATTGGGAAATGACTTAAAGTTAGTCTGAACTAGGATAGCTTGGAAAGGAGCAAGCTGAAGGCATAGGAGACTTGTTACAAGAACGCTGAAGTAGTATGCATAATAATAAATAAGTGAAAGGGGCTAGTGGCATTGAAGGCAAAACAGGGAGGACCAGTCAACAGATGTGAACTGTGTGAACTGTGTGAATGCTAAATAATTAACATGACCCTGGCTGGAGAGCTAGTTTAAAGAGATAAAAGGGGCAGGAAAGATGGATCAATTACAGTGCGTGGTAAGGATTTGTCGGAATGTTAGCAATCTTAACAAGGGTAACTTAGAGAAAATGAGACTCAGCAGTGTAAAAAGAGGCATAGGAATAAATGTAATTTGGAAACAGGCAAAAGTAGAATGAAATAAAGTTGACCATGGAGTCCTGGGATCATGTATATTTATTAAATTAAAGTCACTTGATCCTGGGCAAGTGATCATCATGGGTCCTACATGGTTTAAAATGTATCATGTGCATTTATTAATTTATGTTTCTATGATAAATTTCCAAAGCAGGTACTATTATTAAATCCATTTCACAGAGTAGGGAACTAAATAAGAGAGAGGTTAATTGCTCACTAGAGGTGTAGATTCGAAATCAGACTCAAGCACCCTAGTTCCTAAGGTTTGCTTATAATCAATCATTCTACCTATATATTCTCAGTATAAACAGGGGCCTCACCCATGTTTAGAATTAAACATACATCAGTTAAATGGAGAAAAAATGCTATTTATTAAACCAACAAGAAACCAAACTAACTATGGCTTGCATCCTTGATTAATTGTTTACACTTATTATTCCTCAAGCTTATGTGTTTTGACTGTTGGGGTCTTAATGAGTTGATGCACACAGGACAGACTGATATCTGGGACTCCTTAAGTCTTCAGTACATCGTGATTATTACTCAGAGAACAAAACCAGTGAAAGAATATCCCATTTTATTTTTCTTACAGCTTAATTACATGGCATTATGTTGCTAATTTTTCATTTTATTACTGATAGAAATACCAATGGCCAAGGAATACACAAAAATGTCCAACATCATTAGCCATAAGGGAGATGCAAATCAAAGCTACTTCCAGAGTCTATCAAACCCCAGTCAGAAGTGAGATCAAGAACACAAAACACGACAAATGCTGGTGGGGATGTGTTGGGCAACAGGGAGACAAACCCTATTGCTTTCTTGGTAAGAATGTAAATTAATCACATTGCTATGAAAAATAAGTGTGGTTATGCCTTGGAAAACAGAAGCTAAAAGTGCCCTATGATCTAGCAATGTTGCCTTGGGTACGTATCTAAAGAAATTAAAATGAGTGTAACAAAAAAATAAGCAAACAACTGTGCCTCTTGTGCTGCTATTTACAATAGCTATGTGATCAGCCTAGGCACCCCTCGACAGATGGGTGAAGCAAGAAAATGTGGCATTATCCAGCCATTAAAGGAAAACAAAATCATGTAATTAGGAAGGAAATAGATGAAACTGGAGGTCACTGAGTTAGGCAAAACAAAGCAGAGTCAGAAAGACAGGTTAGAAGGAAGAGTAATGAGGCAGGTGAATGTTAGCAAAGTAGCTAGTCATCATGGAAGAAAACACCATGGGGACACTCACTATTAGGTACAGTTAATAAATGATAATGAAACATATGGTGGTATGGAAAGGTAGGCTCAGTGTGTTGGATATAGGGCTTACTGATTGATTTAACTTACATATATGTACTCATTCAAGATTAAAGTTAACTTATTTAAATCAGTATTTAGTCTCTATATTTTTGATATATTGCTTTTTGAGAGAAAAAATCCAAAATCTTCTGCTCTCTGCATTTATCATTTATTGTGATTGTTCCTTTTTTCCATTTCAGATTTATTTTGTGGCTAAATGGTTTGATGCATAGAGATTTGCAATTGTTTTCTGATCTTGATGAATTGGCCCTTTATCATAGTTTCCCCAGTTCTTTATTTATTTTGTATATTTTTGATAAGTATTAATGCATCTGTGCTGGATACCATTTGATTAATACCTTCTTACTGTATATTCATTCTTTCACTTAAAATCTTCATGCATATTTTATTAAATGTTCTCAAGGAACTGCACACATTAAAACCAGTATAGACCTCCCAACCACACATACAAGATCCAAAATTCTTACCATGAATTACAAGTTCTAAATATGTCTCTTGGCTACTTCTTAGATGCTGTTTCCCAATGATCTCTTTCTTGCTATGTCCAGTCACTCATGGTGGCCTAAATGCCTATAGAACATGCCAGGAACGTTTACCCACAGGTCTTTCACTTGGCCATCTTTTCCTTTATTGTCCAGGGTTCCAACTCTGTGTCATGCTCCCTGCCTATGTGACAAGCCATCAATGAGTTTCTCTACCATAAGGACTCTACCATTTCTCACCACACCTCTCCAAAGTTCTGTTTTTCTAAAAGACATTTTGTTTGCTTCCCAAGCATAACCACGATCTGTTAAATAAAGGAATTTATTTTTCTCACAATTCTCTAGGTTCAAAGACCAAAATCAAATTGCTGTCAGAGCTGATTTCCCTAGAAAAGCTCTGAGGAAGAATGAATTCCTCTATCTCCAGCTGCAGGAGGTTACTGGGAGTTGTTTGTGGTTCTTGGCGTCTTAACTTAGCTGCATTATGTGGAGACCCTTTTTTCAAAGTGAGACCACTATGATTTCTGGGTAGATGCAAATCATGTGGGGACACTACTTAAGACACTAAAAACGTATTTATACTAAATATTATGTATTTGTGTGCTTCTTTACTGTTGCTTCACTCTGCTAAGGTTTGATTCTGCAGTTATATAAACTGGTCTCTTCCGTCCCCTGGTATATGCTTACTGCTTTACAGGTTATTCTGTACATTTTTATTTTAAGGATGAAAAGTATAAACAACATACTTAAAATAATTCTGGAGCTACAATTTTTTTCATGATTATTCAAATTTTTAGAGCTATTCCTACACTTATTTTGAATTTAAATGTTTTTCTAACAGTTAAAAATATTTAACATTTTAAAGATATTTATTTATTTAGTCTTTTTTTCTTTTCTCTCTCTTTCTTTTTCTTTCTTTTGTGTATGTATATAAACACCGTGTTTGTACACTGTCTGTGGGAGTCAGAAGAGGGAATCAGATCACTTGGAACCAGAGTTACAAGCAATGGTATGCCACCTAATATGGATATAGCAACTTTTCTTTTTTGCAACTTTTCTTAACAGATGATCCATCCCTTTAATCTTTATCCAACATTTTTAATGCTTGATTGTCATTCCTCCTTCCATATTATGCTAGAAGACTTAATTTTCTCTGTTTCCCTTTCTTGGTTTTGAAATGAAACACCATTCATCATAATTATTTCATGCCTGTTTTTAGTCATAGTAGATCTGTTTGCAGTCAGTCTAATGTTGACCAATAATTCTTCTCTTTCTTTATAATGCCATCTTCTATGTAAGTTCTGCATTGTGTTTAAACAGTTGAAATTGATAGTGTCACAGTTATTTTATTAATACAATTAATAGTAAAATTCCATTCTCTGATATGGAAGACAGAGATTCTGAGGGTGTATTTTTGAAAAACAAATAAAAAATAAAACACATCTAGGTTAAAAATTCAACCAAGATTCAAGTCCCTTTCTCAAAATGCTAAAATTAAATATGTCTAAATTCAAATTATCACTAAAAGACAAATAGTTAAGTTTAAAGAGAATAGATTTTATTCAATGGTTAGAAGGCATTTAAACTTGGAAGATTTTCATACAGGAAGTTCTCATGTCTCATGTCATGGTGGAATAATTTATTTCATAGTACTATAGAGAGAACATATGTGGTATGTATTACAAGAGTCATTCTGATTAAATGAATTAGAGGTTTAATTTGTTTATTTGTGATTATTCTTTCATTTGGCCTTGACATCTTTTATTCTGCAAGACATTTCTTAATGTAGAACTTTTGAGTGAGCGCTTATGAGAACTGATCCAAAAATATCTTAATGTTGCTCTTACTTTTGAGTGGTAATTTATTTGGCTCTAGAATTCCAAGTTGACAGTTACTTTCCTCAATTTTTCAAAGATAATATCTCGTTTTCTGGCGTCTATGGCTGATGGCATAAAGCTCAGCGGCGGTCCACTTGTTCTTCCTGGAATTAATCTGAGTGTTTTTTTCTCATTTCTCTTTGGTTCTCTATGAGGATTTCTTTTTCACGGCAACATTTGAATTTCTTTGTACTTCTCTTGCTAAGGTTTTTCACCAATCATATAGGAGATTCTTGTTTTTTGTTTTCAATGCTAAAATCCCTTACTGACTTCTTCAAATCTAACTTCCTAATTTATTTCCTGTCTTCTTTAAATTCTTCCTAGAGCTGTAGTTCTTGGAATCTGTGGGTCACAATCCCTTTGGGGGTCACCTAAGACCATTGGAAAACATAGATATTTACATTATAATTCATAACAGGAGCAAAACTATAGTTATGAAGTATCAACAAAAATAATTTTATGGTTGGAGGTCACCACAACATGAGGAGCCATATTAAAGGGTCACAGCCTTAGGAATGTTGAGAACCACTGTCCTAGATGTATGTTGGATTTTCTTAATTTCCACTTCTCTTGCTTTTGGCTACTCATTTCTCTCTACCATCCATGGCAGTGTTCTAAATTGTTCTAGTATGAAGATCTTTCATATTGTAATGTCTTTTAATAATATCTAACTTTGATTAATTTTTTTTTGTTTAAACTTAAGTAATTCTTTCTTCATGAAATTTTTATTTTGGACATTTTCAATTTTATCATTGCTTCCTTAAGTATAGTATTATCTTTATGCTTTCATTTTAATCTTCTTTATCGTTTAAATATTTAACACTTTTAGGTTTCTAAAGTTGATTTGAGTCTGGTGTTGACATTCATTCTCCTGTTCTTTGTTTCTTATGACCTGGCCTCTCTATGGGTAGTTTGACTTTTGTGTGATTGCAATAGTCTTAATTTTTTAAAAAAAGAACATTTTGAAAACTCCCTGTGGGAACTATTTGGGGAATTTCTTAAATGTTTCTAAAGAATCCTGAGGTTTATAAATGATAATTTGTTAATTTTCATATAGATGTATGAGCTTAATAGCTCAGTGTTTGATTTTAGCTTTTCATTGGTGTCTTTGTTCATGCACACCAGTTTAATGCAGTTAAGCTTCTTATACCAGTGAGAAATTCAGGAAGGACCCACCTGTTCAATAATGTGCTATTCATGAAAAGGCTCTCTTTCCATAGACTTAACACTGAATTCCTTCTATCTCCCAGAACCTTGTATTTCCCAACTGTGAACAAAATAGTGTTAGATCCCAACTTTTCCCTTGTTTCCATTCACAGAACAGATGAGATTTCTTTCACATTTGATTGTCCTCTTCCCCCATGTAAGAATTTGTTTTTGAAGAAGAGTTTGTAAGGATACAGAGGTGGTTTTCTCTGAGGCGTTTTGCCCTCTATGGGAAAATGGGCAGCCTGTGCTGGGTGGATCAGAGTCTGGGTGTCAGCTATGATTGGCTTTGCTCCTGACACATGCCTTGGAGTCCAGTCTCCAAGTTGACTGAGTTTTCTGTCCTGCCCAGTTCCCACAGTTTTAAGTTGCAAAGAAATCACACAGAGGTCTACATTAACTATAAACTGATTGGCCCATTATCTCAGGCTTCTTATTAACTCTTATAACTTATATTAGCCCATTATTCTAATATATGTTAGCCGCATGGCTCCATACATTTTTCAGCAAGGCAGTTACATCTTGCTTCTATGTCTGGGCCGGGACTGCATCATCTTCCCAGAATTCTCCTGTTCTCCTTGACCTGCCTCTACTTCCTGTCTGGTTGTCCTGCCTATACTTCCTGCTTGGCTACTCGCCAATCAGTGTTTATTTAAAATATAATTGACAGAATACAGACCATGGTCACACACCACTTCACCCTTTTATTATTATTTTTTTTAATCAAGAACATCCATAGTCCATTTTTTGGGAATGTGGGCATAGTTTTCCAAACTACTTCCTGCTGTTTGGGGGCACTGATAATCTTATGGGAACCTAAAGAAAATTTAGAATTATGATCAAGTCCTGACTGGAGTATCCTGTGAGGCTTGATCATCTCAGGCAGCAGTCTTGAATCTGTTCTGGATGTAGAACTCTGACATCTGGGCCATCTGTTCATACTGGAGATGTCTCAGGTGGTCTTCCTTGATCAAACCTGATTTTTCTTAACTCAGAATGAATCCACAGCCTCTCATTTCCTATTGAAACAAAAATACAACCTCTTCTCCAAAGTAATATACCTTTTGTCTTCAATTTTGAAGTCAAGGTACTTTCAAAATACCTATCTTGGATTAATTCAGCAGCATTTATAAACAAATATCTTTTGGCAGCTGTTACTCATTCCTCAGCATTCAAACAATTCAAAGAGAACATAATAACATACAGTATCCAGATTCTCTGTGTATTTTTCATCTTTATGTGGCTTTATTTTAACCTCTATTTCTTTTATTTTTACTTTTAATTTTTGACTTTTTGAGACAGGTTCTCTATGTATCTTTGACTGTCCTAGAATTCCCTCTGTAAACCAGGCTATCCTTGAACTCACAGAGATCTACCTGCCTCTGTCTTCCAAGTGTTGGAATTAAAGGCATGTTCCACCACACCTTAAACTCGTAGAGGTCCGTCTATCTCTGTCTCCTAAATGTAGGGATTAAAGGTGTGTGCCACCACATCTTGAACTCACAGAGGTCTGTCTGCCTCTATCTTACAAGTGTTGGGATTAAAGGTGCATGTCACCACACCCAACTACTCTCTCTTTTTTTAAAAAGGACTTTAACCTTTTTTCTTTTCTCTCCTAAGCCTGCAAATAGTTTTAACACACTATAAAACATTTAGAGGTTTTCTTCATCTTTAAATCTCTCTTTACTGTATAACACTCTCTTTTTCTGACCACATAAGTCTTTAATTTGCTAAGCAATATGGGTAGGATTCAAGCCATGACTTTGATGGCTGAATCCAGCCCATTCCTTAGCTTTTTGAGATTCCAGCCTCATGGTGGAGGTACCAGCTGGAATTCATATTTATTGCCACAACTCTATGGCATTTCAAGGTCCCTGCCACCACCAGAAAGCATGCATTCAGTTTTTCACCAATGCCATTTAAGTGTTTTGTGGCAGGACTTCTTAAAAGGGCTGCAGGGTTTTGCAGCTAAAGCTAAGTCAGGAAGCCTCTCTTAAATGAGAGCATTTGCCTCTAGCAAGCAGAGCCCACCTGAGAAAATGCTGCTATCAATAAGCTGTTTTTAAATCCATTCTTTTCGTCTAGAATTACTTCTCAGGTTTTATGTGGATGCAGTTGTCCACGTGGGCGCCATTTGTTGACTGAGGTTTGGCATCATTTGACTCACTGCTACTTCTTGTCTGGTTGTCCTGCCTATACTTCCTGCCTGGCTACTGGCCAATCAGCACTTATTTAAAATATAATTGATAGAATACAGACCATGGTCCCACACCACTTACCTACCCACAGTCCATCAATGCCATTTGAAGAACCAGAAGGTTCTTAACCCAATCAAAGTGTATCAGGACATTAGTATGAAATAGTTAAAAGCCTTTCCCGATGGACAAAGAAAGCTTGACTGGCTCATCTGGAGGAGAATGTTCTTTCTCTAATGTGCACAATATCATCTTTTTACAAATAAGAACAGAAAGGGAACAAGGGGAACAGAGAGCATAACTCCTGAGAAATGCAGTTAGCATATTCTTCATGCACCAACGTTTTGTGTACTAAGGCGATACTTAAGCTATTTGCTCCAAGGACCTGAAATTGATGATCTTCTTGGGATGCCAAGTTGTAGCCCATAACTTACCCTCAGTGGCTCTGATATTTGGCCTTGATTATTTATTCTTGTATGAAATTTCTAATCACATATGACAAGAACTTTTAGTAAGATGTGGATTGGATTTTTTAAAATAAAAGTATCATGCTGCCATGAAGCCTGGCATGACAAAGCATAACGCTCTGGTAAACGCTGTGTAAGGGCTGTGTGACTGCAGGGAGATTTTCATAATAGTCTTTTCATCTTGAGCTCTGAAGTAGAAACCATGTGTTAAGGGTGACAGTGCAGCAAGGTGGAAGGTCCCTGGTTGCTGCGAAGCTCAACAGTTCCCTTACTTCTCTTGTGTTGGTGTCTCTTTCATGCCTCTTGTGTAATTATTGGTTGGGATACTATGTCATTTCAGATCATTCACTGTGTGGTTCTCTTTGAAGAGACATGAATAAATGTGTGATCACCTCAGCTAGGGGGTAAAGAAAAAGTTCCACCCAAGTCCGTCTTCCAAATCAATGGTGGAATCTTTGGTAGCACTACTTAAAAGTCGTGCAGCAATCCCCAGAGGTGCAGTGCTTATGAGGTACCAGCTATTGTAGGGTGGGGCTTTAGTAATGAAACTTCTTGAGACTCACCCATATTACTGTGAGCATTCCTAGGAACCTCAGTGGTTTGGAATGCTAGGTGGGTAGAATTATTCTTCTGGTCTGTCATTGCTCCCCTATTTGAGGAGAATAGACATCTGTTTATATCTCTGAAGAAAAAAAATTTGTGACAGCTTTGTATTGCTATTCTCCATTATTTAACAGCATTGGCAACACACAATGGCCAAGGAATAAAGTGTAAGTTCCCATTAGTAGTTAACGGGGTAAATGTGTGACATACATATGTTTGTATACAATAAAATGGTACTCAGTCATTAAGAAGAATGAAATCCTGTTATTCTCAATAAAATTGGTAGGAGTCAGACATGACTATAGGTAAAGCAAGTTGGACCCAGAAAGGTCAGTAGGGTATATCATCTCTGATCTATACTCAGAGACTGAGAGAAATTCATCCAATTGTAAAGTAGTGATTGACAGAGGCTGGTAAAGCTGCAGTAGGTGAATAAAGGAAGACCAAGTTTGATCAATATGTACTCTATGCATGTATAGAGACTTTATATTGAATCTAACAGGTACCCTTCATATGTCCTAGACAAAAGTGAAAAATTAGAAAAGAGACACAACTCACAAACTGTCCGTCTAAGGAAGACAGGAGGCGTTTCCTGCAGCTGCGTTCTCCGTGTTGAGCCCTCAGTGCTAGGGACGTCAGAGTGCTGGGGTTATCTCAGTGTGAAGGTGGCAGTGGGACCATTAGGCAGTCACTGAACATAGACATTGTACACTTTCTCTTCTTTTGCCTTCCTGATTACTCTTTTAAAAAAAAGCACTAAAACCTAATTAAGTTAGAATAACACAAATTTAAAGTATACACTCTATTAATGGGGACTAGGTTGCAATGCAAATTTTATAACTAATTTAAAAAGAAAGCCATTTCAAGAACTATTTGTAACCACCCCCCCCCGCCTTGACTCAGACTAGGGAAAACTAGTGCTTTAATTACAAACTAGACAAATACAGTCTGTGAAGTCTTGCTTAGTGGGTTCAGATATAATGAGCTTTCAGAAGGCAATGAGAAGGAAAATGATCTTTTTTTTGTTTTTTGTGGGTTTGCTTTCTGGCACGTTGCTTGCATTTGTTTGGTGTACTTTTCTATTAAGATGTGAAGTTACTGTTTCAAGTATAAGGCTGAAAAAAGCCAGTCTCAATGTAGAGTACTTCTAGCCCTGGGCTTCCTGGTCTGCATCTTCAAAATGAGTAGTCCCGATCCCAGCAGAGCCCAAGCACTCCAGTTCTTCCTCTGTACTGAGCGGCAAAGACTTCTCTCTTGTCAATAGCAGTCAGTGTATTTCCTGTTGATCTGGAAATATGGTTTGCTCATATCCATACATACTTGTGACATTCTCCCCTCGACCTCCTTTTATAATGTATCTTGTTCAATTCCCTGGGCATTTAAATTCCCCATGAACTGAACACAGGACAAGGACACCTAGAGGGAGGATAGTAGAGCAAAGAAGTTGTTTCCATCTGTCACCAGGGTGGCTGACTATGGAATTCCTGTCAACCAGCAGCTTAGTCCAGTTCACTGGTGTGCTACCCTTCTTGACTTCATGTTCTAAGAAGCTGGAAACCAATATTGCAGCTTCAGATCCTAGTACAAGCTCACACATAGAAATCATTCAAAAGACTTGCCTAAATAACAAATGCCCCCCCTTTTCCTTCAGAGTGAAGTTTGGGTTCTTCTGCACAACATTCAAGAAACTTCCAAACCTGGCTTTAAACTTTTGTATTCTCTTTATATCCTCCTGTATCCTGACAATTGCCTAGCAACCGCATTGAAGCAATCATAATGTCCAAAGCAGGCATGGGCTCTTATTTGCTGTACTCTTTTCTTGCTCAGGGCGCTAAAGGTAAATCTTTAAGGTGCATCTCTACTGTCATCTCTGGGATACCCTCCCCTAGCCAAGCAGCTGCTGGGGAATGAATTTAATAACAAACACTTATGGATCGGCTGCTCTGTTCCCAGCAGAGCACAATGGTGCATGAAGAGCGCTTTTAGTGGGGAGGACATGACGCGGGAACAAAGGAAGAAGGGCACATCACAGTGGCCTGAGGACAGCCAAGTTGGCCTCAGAAACCCTGCCTATGGGATTTCTCAAGAAGAGAGGGTGAGCTTGTGGGCTAGAGAATCAATAGATCTAAAAGCTAGCTGCTTTATCCACCAGGACTACCTACCTAGTCCTTGTTCCTCTCTGTGATTTCTCTGGGCCTCAGCAGCAGCAGCTCTTGTGTGTTCCCCACCCCCTCTCTCTCTCTCTCACTGACCTCTGTGCAAGGCTGCTACTCCACCTTTAGGGCTGCTGTGAGTCCCTCCTCTGAACCCGCTGGGGCAATTTCTACCTGATGTTAAAGAATTAGCTGAGAAGGCCCCTTTTAGGAAGCTATGTTGATGACATTGCACCTTGTTCACAAGTCTATTACAATTATCTATCTATAAGCCAAAATTTCCCCTTTATCCAACAGCCAGATGACAATTTCATTGAAAATGCCTGTGCTGTAGAACCAGCCTTTAAGAGTGACATTGAGGTTTGCTAGCTTCTCCAGATAATGTCATATATACTGAAAATCTTTTCTCTGGATTCTTGGTTTCCTAAAACTAGAGAATCTTTCCTAATCATCACAAGTTTGTTGAATGATTTATATTTAGGAGATAGACAATTCCTGACAATCAACTGAGTTTAAAAAGAGCTTCAAGTACCAGACAAGGTTGTCTGACTGCCCCATCTGTCCTCTGTGGTCTCTTAAACTCTCAGCCCAAATCTGTTTGGTCTTACCTTCCAATTCCTGCCTTTCCAGCTGTATTTGTATTCTGTGCTTATCCTGTCTTAGTCTAGCTCATCCTTGAAATTTATTTCTTGTATCTGTGATATTATAATAAGGGGTTTGTTTATTTATTAAGTTTGTTGCCTTTTGACAGTCTTCTGCATCCAGGATATAAGCAATATCAGCACAGAGATTCTCATCAAGTTTGTTAATTGACAGAATTACATTTCTGTTACTCGGAATGGTGCCTGGCACTTGACAAATGCTCAGTTAATATTTAGTGAATGAATAAATGAATTTTCTGATATAGGTATATTTTGTTCACTTTGTACTCTTGTATTTAATTTATGCATTGGTGCTCTCTCCCATGTTTACTCATTTCAACTAAATATTATCTACCCACCAGCTGTCTTTGCTAGATGCCCCAGCTATCAGTACAGTAGTTAGACTACTGTTTCAGACATACCTAGAGCTAGTTATTCCTCATAGCCTCAAAATACCATTGATCATTTCTAGTCTCTGAGTAACTAGGGAAGTATTGCTTGTTTTAAAAGATCATTTTGATTGAAGCCCGGTTCTTAGCCCTGTCTGATTTATTGTGATGTTGGGCAAGGAAACCTGTACTCCTTGCCTGGAAAACACGGAGCTCCTGGGAAATCAAGATGGCATGAATTGAAGTCATTGCCACAGATGGCCCTCATCACCACATCTTCCTAAATGGTTGTCATTTGAGCAGCCATTTGGGGGACAGTTGCTGGCTTCAGAGGTTTTCTGGCTTATTAACAAGCTACTTGGCTGAATCTTTTTACCTTGAGGTCACTAGTTTGCAAATAGCTCAGATTCCTGGTGATAAAAAGTGCTTCTGTTTGACAGATGGGCCATAGCATGTCTCATAAATGATGTGTTTTCAGGACAGGGCCCAGTGAAAGATTGTTTCTTGTTCTTATGGTGAAAAAGACTCTCGCTGGCCTGCCCTTTCCTTTCTGAGGACATGATCTCAGAGGTAGGTGGTAGGAGTCAGTCATTTTGAGAGGTGGGCTGACAACAAAGATATGAAGCTCTAGGAGGTCTGTGCAAGATGGAGATCTTAAGAACATAAGAAAGCCAGGGTGGGAGGCAGGCGGTGGCATCAGAAGGATGATAGAGAGGAGTAGACGCTAGATTGGCCTTCATAGCTCCATACATTTGTGTTGTTTCAGACTGCTAGCAGATTCTTGGGTTAGTTAAGGAACTAAATTTCAGATGCTATTTTCATAATCTTTAAAAGCAGAAACAATAGTCTTCACTGTCAATTCTGACGTTCAACGGTGCCAGTAGCATATGAACTGTGAAACAGTGGAGAAACTAGATCGCCCACTAATTGAAGTCTTCCATCTTGTTCAAGGACGACTTTCCCTTGTTTATGCTGAACTTTACTTTAAAAAGCAAATCAGTTCTGCCCCCCTTGACTTGGACAGAATAGAGAGGTCTGAACTAGAGGTCATTCTCTTGTCTAGCTGATGGTCATCATGGAGTCACCATGTACAGATGTCATCTGATTTATTTGCTCCAGATGTTGTGTGCTCAACCTGGAACAGAGCCTGGACGCATGCAACTGGTGTGTGTGGAAGAAGCTGATTGCCTTCCTGGTCCTTTGGAGTCTAAAGAGTGTGGCTTTCCCCATGTATACTAGGATGCATGTTGGGTAGGAATCTAGGAACAGACAGGGGAAGTCAAGCATGCCTGGGTCAAGTGTTAGGGTAGACTATATTATAATGTTCCACTGAAGTCATTCTCTTCCCAGCAGACTCAGTAAACATAAGAGACTCTTTGCAGTCACATTCAGTTCAATTCATTTAATTATTTGATAAATATTAAGTATAATCTAGTATCTGTTAGTTAATGTTTTTCTGTTGGGGCATGAGTAGCCAGTATGAGGTAGTTGATATTGCTGCATTTATATAGAAATATTAGAAAAATACCAAAGGATTATCTTGGCACAGTTGTTAACATTAAAGAGAACCCTTATTGGGAGGGTTATACTCGGCACTAATGACTTTAAAACATTTTTTAAAAATAATGATTTTATTAACTTCTTTTTCTGACAATTTCATAAATGTATTTAATAGTTTCTGATTACACTCACCACCACCTTCTCCTCTTTTCTTGTTACTCCTGTCAGCTTCCATAATTCTAAGAAATGTCTTCTACAAAAACATGCAGGTTGCACAAAGTTCACTTCCAAGAATATTTTTTATGACACCGATATTAGTAAGAGAGTAAGGAACTAACTAATCATGTATGAGCCAGAAAAATTTAAACTAATTTGCAGCTTATCTTTTGACAGGTGTATTATGGTGACCATTGTTCACTATGATCCCAGTATCATACAATATGATGTTTCTCTGGGACTGCCTAGATGGGTCAGAAGGTAGGAGTGCTTGTTTTACACGCATACAGACTTCAAATCAAACCCTCAGCACCTATGTGCAAGCCCGCTATGGCTGCCTGAGTCTGTAATCCAAGCAGTAAGGGAATGGGGTGGGCAAGGACAGAAAGAGTGCTGGGGCTTGCTGGGCCAGGCTGGCTTCAGATTTATCAGAGACTTTGTCCTCACCATAGAGGACATAGTTTAGAGTGATAGAGCAGGACACCAGACAACCTCCCGTAGACTTTCCATGTGTTCAGGGATGTATTCTCTCTCACACACATGCATATAGACCACACAAAGAGAGAAAATTTAAGCAAATGATGGAACTTGGTAGATAAATTTAAAAAGGAAAGTTATAAGACACATGATCTCGAGTCTTCTTTCTAAAAATGAAAAAAAGGTGACCTTGCGGGGTCATTGTGAATTTTAAATGAAGTAATGTATATTAAAGTGACTGTAGCAAATAGTACCTGGTCCAGAATTAGAAGTTAATAATGATCTGTTTATCTATATTATATTCTAATGTGTCTATAATTAATATGTATTACTTCATCAATCAGAAGACTTCCAGTCAATGTTATAAAAAGAAAGGGGGGAGGAGTGCGCAACTAGTTCTTTGACCAGCAATACATCAAATGCCAGCCCTGCATGTCTTCACTACCACTGGCTAACAAATATTAGCTTAACTGCAAAGCAATGGCCATGGCAGAATGAAATTTTGCAAGAACTTTCATTTTTCTTCAGAAGGGTCTTCAGAAGGGACATATGCATAAATCAGAAAGTCCTCATGTCTCAGAAAGATTAGAATTAGAGGACAGAGTCCACTAGTCTGTGAACTGTCAGACCTGTTCAGGAAAAACCACTGTCACGGGGAGTGGTGATTTCCCAACAGAAAGGAGGTCGTCTAGCTGGGGGATGGAGCTCACTGCTATATCAGCTTGTAGAAAGTTTTCTGCATGGAGTAAAGGCGGGGCCTAATATCCTTCTACCCTCCTAGGTTGGGAATCTATGCAACACAGAAGAGATTTCTCCCTCTTCATGTCTTCCTAGAAACTGCCACAAACCAACGCTTCCTTCCCAAATTTCAAATTAGATGCTTAGTGTTGCCTCTTAGGTTTTTTTTCAAGCCTACCCCCAGAGGCATGATGATCTCACAGGGACCCAGAACTTTGCACCTGGAAGGGTTCTGTGGCTCTGTTTCTTCCTAGGGATTGCTGGCTGCATTGGTCCATGAGGGTGGAGGGAGAAGAAGCAAGAACAGGATTCACAACAGCCATTGATATGACAAAGGCCCTCTGTGGGGCAGACTTCAGTGAATCAGGTCAATTCATTCCAGAGTAAAAGGTATGTTTATGTTTGGGGATCCTGAGGACAAACCCTAATTTACTTTAAGTAGCCCTGCCCTATCTTAAGGTTCCTAACTCAAGACTTAATAATCATATGTGCAGCCAGAGAGGCTTCTAGCAGGAATCTGTGGCAAACTTTCAGTTATGGTCAGTCCTCAGGGAACAGGGACTTTTTCCAGATCAGGGCAGGCAGAAAGCAAGAAGTTTCACTGGGGAGGTAGGGAGTTTCCATGTCGTTGAACTTTTGGAAAAAAATGCCAGACCATGATAGACTGCAACCTCTGGTCAGTTAGCAAGGCCTTCCAGCAGGTTCTTCACAGGTCTTGATGGAAACAGAGAGAAACGGCCTTGATTCGCAATGGGAAGCTCAACACTAAAACTTGACTATTTGTCTCAGAGAACAGCTACCTGAGAATATTTGACAAACTCTTTTAACATGCTCTGTTATCAGTAAATAGGAATGAATGATCACCTATCATGTTTGTGGTAGGAGAATGAAATGAAGACCAACTAAGAAACATGTATACCATATTCATAAATGATTGTTTTTCTTTTAGCTAGTCCATGTTCTCTTTATTCTTGATGCCAGTCCAAAAGAATATTTAATCTTTTTCCTGTATTTTACTCATCTATTCTAATTTCTTACAAAAACCCTATTTTAATATCTTAGTACTTGAAATTTTGTAAATGTCCTTATGCCTTCTTAGATTTTATCCAAACCTAAAGCAAGTTTGTGAAGAATACAGGGTTGAAAGAAGAGAAAGAAAAAAAAGAAGAAAGAAAAACCCTGCTTCCTATTACAAACCTCTCTAGAACTCCTTTCCTTCAGATCCCACCATAATTCATTTTCTACTATATTCCTGGCTGCTTCAGATACTCCAGGTTATAGACTTAAATCTACATCTCCAAAGCTAATATCCACAAACAAGAGATAGCCTGCTGTCTTTGTCTTTCTGGGTTTGAGTTACCTCACTTAAAGTAATATTTTCAAGTTCCATTTATTTACCTGTAAGTTTCATATTTTGGAGGCCCTGGACACATGTAATTATGAACACTGATAAACAGACTCAGAAGAGATCATGAATATTGAAGAGAGAATGGGGCCCTTTCTAAGGGAAATAGAGAGGAAGGAGGAGAGATGGGAGAAATCACACATGTAGTTCTCAATAAGGTTCAATATATTTTTAAAAGAAAGATAAAAGCAAATACGAAAGCAAGCATGACTCTTGGAAGGTGTAGAGTTGAACCACGTGTGTTTGGAAGCTGAGACTGAGGAGTAAGAGACTCTCTTTGAAGATGGTAATGGGAAAAAGTGAAACCTGTGCTAACTCACTGTTTCAGGGGCTTAGTGTTTCCTTATTTGACCCACTTTCCCTAAGTTAGGATGAGGAAAATATGACAAAATCTACTCATAAATTTCTGCTTTGAAAACAAAAATAGTACCGTTTTTATATGTTATATTTGGGGAAATAGTTAAGAACTAAATTTGTTGATCTTTGGATGTCAGGCTGAGAGCAAATGGCCTTTCTCTGTGCTGGCCTGCTCAATTATTACGGCTGATGGAGCATATTCTTGTAGGAAACCAAATAGAAGCTGGCCAGATGCGTTGGCAAAGAGTGGCTGGAAGGCTTCTCTATTAAAATAAATCATAGTGATTGAGACATCCAAGGGACTGAAGTCTTGACGGCAGCAGAAAGGAACATGCCAGTTTATTGTGACAGGCTAGTGTCTTATTGTGGGGAGCACAAAAAATGAAAACCCCTACTTATGCCCTATCCCCAGAGTTTCAGAAAAGACAGGAAATACGTCCTCACCATCACCAGGCGGGCTGAGCCATGGGCAAAGTATTATGCACTGGGCATTGGACCAGGCAGCAATTTGATTATGATTTGGCAGGCACCAGGACTGGAAAGTAATTTTGATCCTGCCCCAATCACAAGTATGAAGTCATAAAATGAGAGAGCTGGAGTGGCAACAATTCCAATCCCTTCATTTTGTAGATGGACACATGGGCAATAGGAAGAACTGTGTTAAGTTGAAATTTCTACCTGTTCACTTGCAGGTCATGTGGCCTTGGGCACTGTCTCTCAGTGGCCCTGGGCTGGCCCTAATCTGCTCATGAGTAACATAATCATAGCACTTTCTCCTTCACAGAACTGAGGAGCTTTGACCTCCTGATGTAAAATCCTAAGCAGGCCATGTGGCACAGAGGACCCATGGCATATAGCATGGTGAGAGCAACATGTGCCCAGAGATACATAGCTGGGAAATGGCAGAGCCAGAGTTTGGGTTAAATCAGTGTTCTTACATTGACACTTCTTTATTCCATAAATTAAAATGAGCTTATATTATATGAATTACTGGCAAGGCTTGGGAAGCTTGGAGAGAGAGAGAGAGAGAGAGAGAGAGAGAGAGAGAGAGAGAGAGAGAGAGAGAGAGAGAGAATGGAAAACAATGTAACAAAGAAAAGGAAGGACATCATAATATCATGCACTAGGCCAAGAGTGGTCTCTGGGATGTTCATTTCAACCTCTCATTCATAAACTAGGAAAAATGACCTCAAATTATCACCGTTGTATCTTCAAAAACCAGATTGCTGAGAAAGGAAAGGCTACTGTTTTTTCCCCCCAGTGCCTTGGTTAATTATAGTGTAACCTCTGTGGGGGTAGGAGTGGGTTACTTTTTAACTTAGTCCTGACTTTAAGCTGAAAGATTATAATGGTGTATAATAATTTTAACCAATTAGTAGGATCGTATATCTGAGAACATTGAGCTATCTCTGTATCTAACAATTAGTGGCCTTGCTCATTCCTGATGAGCTTCCAGAATCTTTGATTCCTTCTTAGCATCAACCAGCTCTAAGAATTCACTCATTTGATCACTTTTTCACTTTACTGAATTAGCATATATCGAGGATCTACGTATAGCAGTAGACCCAAGACAGAACTATTAAATCTCCCCAGCTAAGTTGATTTGTGCTGTGAAAGAGTTAGCATAACACCTGTAGGCATGTAAAACCATTTCTCATCATGCGAGGATCTTAGAAGAGCAATAACAGAGAGGTGAGAAGGGCATGGGCCCCAGCAGGGAGGTTTCAAGTGGCTTCTGAGCAAGGTACTTCAGATATAAAGCACCAGTACAAAGTCACCAAGATGGAAACTTACAGTATTGTGTGTTTGGGGGTTTCATTAAATTAGAGAACATATTGATAGGATACAGGAGAGGTTGCAATGCTAAGTCACGAGTAATCAAGAGACTGGTGGTGCAGTAGACTGTGAGTGATGCTTTTGGAGTTGTTCATCTTGATAACTGAAGAAAACATGACATTTCCCTATGCTTAAGAACATATGTTTATGTTCAAATGACAGACGGATATAGGATACGACGTTAAGAACAAGCAACAGGGGATGGGCTGATAGGGCTTACAGCTTTGTAGAGAAAAATGACTCAACTTTTCTGTGTCTTAGTTTTCTTACCTGTAAGGTGGGAATAATGTAAACATCCATTTTATAGGATTTCTTGGAGAAATGTATTAATTGAGCCACGTAAAACACATAGAGCAATGATTTTTAACTTCATGTGGCTATTTTGGTGTTGATTTCTCATCACTTTCATTATTATTTTATGTATTTAGCAGGAGGGAAGATCAGGCAGATAGTTTTCTAGATAATGATTTCTATAATGACAAGGAAGATAAATTAGAAAAGGATGGAAAAGGAAATAGGGAGATAATTAATAATTAGTTTTATTGGACTGGAGAGAAGATTCAGCAGGTAAGAACACTTGCTAATCTATCAGAAGACTGGACTTTGGTTTTCAGAACCTACATACATATCACAATTATTTGTCACTCTTGTTACTGAGCATCTAATCATCTAATAGCCATTTCTGGCTTCTGTAGGTAGCAGGCATGTATGCATGTATGTTGTCCTGTCTGTCTATCTATCTATCTATCTATCTATCTATCTATCTATCTATCTATCTATCTACCTATCCTCTATCTATCTATCTATCTATCTATCTATCTATCTATCTATCTATCCATCCAGACTCCTAAAGAGTGGATTAAGGACTGGAAATGGAAAAATTGCCTTCTATCTTGTATACTCTATCAGTCCATGTACCAAGTAATGTTTTGCAAATGAGAATCAGGGGGTTCAGAGTAGTGAATGAAGTAGGGGAACTATGAAAGACTTCTTTTTGTTTTTGTTTTTTGCACTGGACAAAAATCTTAGTGCTAAATTTGTTAATCTGTCAGCTAGGCATAATATAATGGGAAAATAATCCACTGGAGGTGTGGACACCTGTGTTTGGGCTAAGCTATTTATTACAAGGAACAACATCTACGGTCAGTGCTCCTTTATGTTGGTAGATGTTAGCTAATGCTTCTTGACATACACTGACAACTTTCATCTTGTCGCGTGAGAAGTGCTAATTTTCCTACGGCAATTATTTCTTCTAGTTGTTAACACAATTGTAAGTCACTCTCTCTTGAGGTGGGACAATGTCCACAAAGCCTTGACCATGCTATTGAGATATGCTTGAGCTTTGAGTGCAGGTAGTTCATATAGTTGGCTTGAATGCACTGTCTGCTTCATGTTCTCTGGCATGTTGGTGGTTCCCCAAGAACTTTGCTTTGAGAATGTTGGACAATAAGTTCAACAGAAGAAAGAGGAAAGTGTAACAGAATCAACTATGCCAACTGAGGGCGTATGGTGTAGAAGTAGTCACTGATGCAGAGTATAGCAGATTTGCTCTCATCTGTTGAGGAACTTGATACAGAGAAGCATCCATTAACTGAGGTGTTTGTTGTACTGATAATACAAATTGAAGCATTCACTTTTATCTTTATAATAAAGAGTATTCACAGGCTGTACATCACATAAAATTCATTTGTGTTCTGCTGGGCAATGCTAGAAGTCAAGACTGTATTCTTTGGATACAACATTTATTTCTCAAATATTCTGTCACTGTTATTTCTCTTAGAATTAGAAGGACATTAGAAGGGAATTATAAGGGCAAGCCAAATGTGATTTATGAACATTCCTAGCTTCTGTATTTTCTGGAACGTGGATTTGAAAAATATACAGCACAAGCTTCATAGCTCGGCTCCATTTCATCCGTGTACAGTATCATCCCCTTTCTATTCTTGGCAGGAAGGTTGGAGATGCTGCTGCAAAGAGCCAAGTGAATTCTCCAGAGATGGGATTTGGCAGGAGCATCTGTTACCATGAGCTGGAAGATCATTAGCAAGGAGGAAGCTAGGCTAAGAGACCTACAGCTGTCAGAAATGCATGATGCAGCAGCAAGGGGTTGGGCAGTGCCACCTCACCAGACCCAGGATTCTTGGGGTTGATTCCAGAGAGTCACAAAGAGGGAAGGTGTGGAAAGCCACAGCTCATGTTGCCAAGGCAAAGGTATAACTACTTCTACTAATTAGAATGTATTAATACCAAAGATATTAAATTTGATCTTGGCTGGGAAGGCTGTATGAAGAATATGATTTGAGTTAGACCTGGTAGTACCTTCAAAACATTTTACAGTATCAAGACATAATTGCAAAAGGAGTATAAGGATGCATACATATAGTTATCCCAAACTCAGGGCTCCATAGTTTCCTATCAAAATGACAGTATTTGTGTGGCTGCTTAGAGTCTCATTCATTCTTATGTGTACATGGATACCCTGTGACCTTTAGATTTTTGTGACCGTAAGTTAACTACTTGCCAAATTAGCATGTATGCTGAAAACATAATTATGTTTTCATATTTAAAAAGACTTTTTACTTTACTCTCCAACAATCCAATTACATCTGCTTTAGTAAACAAATGTAACAAACAAGTGATAAACCAGAGGAAAGAAAACAAACATGTCTCGGTCTGTCTCTCTGCTCTCCCCTATTTCGAATGTGTCTGTTAATGGAAAGGATGGATTTTCCATTCACTCAGGGAATAAGTTTATGGTAGATGTAAAGGAATAGAGTCATATTTATATTCAGTAAGGTTAGACCAAAGCATGATATGATAACAAAAGCTTCAGTGGGAGGGCAGTGTCTTGGAGCAACAGGTTCTTCACTCTAGGATGTGGGTGCACAGTGAGCCTCTTTTGGACCCACTGCTTGAATGATAGGGGCTGAAGTGTGTCTCCTACAAAATATGTTTGACGAAGCATTGTGAGTGGGAGCCTTTGGGTAGTAATGAAGTTGGAATAAGGCTTGACTTGTGAAACATCTGTGTTAGTATTTGTATCTTTATAAAGACTCAATGAATTTTCCACAGTTTTTCAATATGAGAGTGTGAGGACATCATGAAATGCCAGGATAGGGAGAATTTGTCAAAACTTTGTCGTGCTAGCCCCAGATCTTAGTCTTGGCCTTGAAAGCTCAGAATTACTTTCTGTTGGTTAAGTCACCAAAACAATTGTTATTTTGTTACAGAAGCCTGAACTGGTCTATAAGATACATCAATCTTGTAGCAGTGGACAAAAAGGAAGGCTGACCCTTTGACATGAGAGCAGCTCCTCGGATGTTAGAGGAAGGCTGACCCTTTGACATGAGAGCAGCTCCTCGGATGTTATCTCCAGTTGCTTCTGCTTGTGTTCTCCTTACTTCCAAAGTCACATGGCTAAGCCTGAGGTCAGAGTTGTGGGGATTCTCATCTTCTCTCAGGCCCCAAGTTTTGTATGCTGCTTGCACTGTGATAAACCAAGGTATGATATCTGTATTTTATTAGGCAAGCAAAGGGGGTCTGTTTGATTAGCTTGCCAATGAGGAGACCACACCTCTAAATGATATCTTCTGGTAAAGAGAGATCAATAGTTATATTTTGATCTACATTTTTCTATTTTTAACATTTTTTAAACTCTAGAGAAGAAGCAAAAAATGCTGTATGCTGATCTTAGCAAATCAGAAGGGTTTTTTTGTTATTTTTTTCTTATCAGAAAAGTAGAGAATGAGGATTAAGAAAGAAAAACAGAACATTCCTTGGTTCTGTGCTTATATTTCAACTCAATCCCCAGCCTTATTGTCTGTAAGACAGTGCAAGCATTTCAACTTACAAGATGGAAAATTGAGGCTTCATGGTTTTCTATGAATCCAAGCCCACCTATGGCTATCTAAGGTTTCCTTGCACAATGCTTATATGTTAATCCTAGAAGAAAATTAAAGTCATAGCAAAATGGAAAAGGTATGCTCTTCTCCTGGAGGGCTTGATGGTAGAACTCAGGCTGCTCTATGGAGAAATGAGTCCTACATTGCAACTTCTTCAGTCTTTCAGTGTGCATCCATCTGATTACTTATGAGTATTTGTCCTTATTTACCCAAATGATATTTATTGAGCACTACACACAGCCATTCCAGTAAATTCTTAGAATGCAGCTGTTGATGGGATGTGCAGATCCCTGTTATGTCCTTGGATACACTCAATGAAGACAGCTGTTCAGCTATGATGACAATTACAATGAATGCCACCAAAACAAAGTACAGGCATATGAGAGCTAGTCCTCTCTTGTAGACCAGGCAGAGCTCTCAGGAAAGAGGATGTTTAATTTTGAGGTCTGCTGGTGAATCATTGAGCAATGACTGATATCTGTGAATGCCCTGTCTTGTAGACCAGTCAGAGCTCTCAGGAAAGAAGATACTTAATTTTGAGGTCTGCTGGTAAATCATTGAGCAATGACTGATGTCTGTGACTGGACCACTCTCCCCTTGAAGCCTCCTTTTAGTCATCCATTTCTCAGAGAAGTCACACTTGAGGAACTGAATACTGCAATAGGTTGGTGGGTCTGAAGGCTCCCTTTGGGCCTTGGCAGCTCTTATGGTAGATTATGTTGGTGGCTCTCTTAACAGAATATCTCTTTAAAACTCAAATTTGAAGTTAATCCTCAGTTCATATGCTTATACCATGTAAACCTATGGTATTTGGAAAGTAACTTGGATTAGATGAACACCTAAAAATGATGTGCTCCCTACTGGAACTTGTGACTTTCTAGAAAGAGAGACTTGAACTAACAGGTGCCTGCTCTGTTTCACCATGGGACACTTTCTTATATGTTATACTATAGCAAAAAGGTCCTTACCAGATTCTGGGTAGATGGTAAAGCTATATTCTTGGACTTCCCAGCCTTCAAAACCATGAACCTAAAATGTGTATATATTACTCTGTTCAACAGAAAAATAGATTAAGATAATCAGCAAGACCTTCATTTTCAGGTTGAATTAACAGCTGTTTCCATTCTAAAATTCTCAGTGTGAATCTTTTTATTCAGAGACATTGGGGCTTGTAGAAATAGTATGAGAGGCAACAACAATTATTCAAGTTAAAGGAGGACTGCAACTTTTCCTTACGAAATTCTAGGGTTTCATTTCATACTTTCCAACTTTAATGTGCCCAGTTAGACTTCAAGTCTCAAATTGCCTATTCCATCCTCCCAGAAGCCTCTGCCATCCTTTCAGGTGGTTTGAAATAACTTCAAGGCTCTGTATAGCATCTAATACTTTCTGCTGCAGCACTGTCTCTAACACTAGTATCACCAAAATTAACCAGGAGTTTTAAAATAATGTTAATCTCAGATCCTACATCCATCAATTTTGGCACTTCCAGTCTGGTGTAGGCATTGTGTATCATCAAGTCTAAAGACCTGAAGCAACTTTTTTTTAAAATATGATATTCTTATTAATTTAATGCATCCATACACTATATTTTTAACACATATTTCCCTTTTCTCAACTCCTCCCCAATCCAGGTTTTCCCCATCTTAACTTCATGCCTTCTTTTCAAATAACATGCCAGCTCCAATTTGTGAAGTCCCTATAGTCATGGGTGTGGGGACTTTAATTGGAGTATGGTCCACCCACCAGGGGCCATACACTTAAGGAAAACTGACTCTCTCCACACCCATCAGTCAGTAGCTCCTCAATTCTTTACAGCACTAGAATGCTGACTTCCTTGATCAAGTGCAGGTCTTGTTCAAGCAGATAGAGATGCTATAAGTTCATGGGTAAAGCAGTCTTGTCATGTCCTTCTGACTTCTGCCTCTTCTTTGACAATGGTCCCCAAGCCTTAGCATAAGGGAATATGTAATACATATGTCCCCTTTACAGCTGAGAACTTCACAGACGCTTATTCTCTCTACTTTGACCAGTTGAAAGTTTCTCTGAAAAACTGTCCACTGCACAAAGAAAAGTCCCTGTTGAGGTCTGAGAGCTGAAGTATTTTATGGGTATAATGATATGAAATCAGAGGGTAGCTTGATATTCCTAAATACTTCCAAAATTTGGATCCACTGCTCTACTGTAGCACATCTCATCTACCTGCAAGTTCTCACTTATTCAAGTCCCCCAAGTATAGAATTTAACTGCCATACTTATCTTAGATTCATTAACATTGGCACATAGAAATAACCACCCCACCAAAAAAAAAAAAAAAAACCAAAAACCAAAAAAAATACCCCAAAAACAAAACTATTTGTTGAGAGGATGATGAACTTTGAAAGGGCCATATTAGTCTGTTGTCTCAATAAAGTGATCTTGGAATTTTCACATTGTGGTTATTGATACTGCTTTTGAGGTTCCTGCCTTCAATGGAAAGATGAGCATATCTTTTTTTAAAATTTTTTTTTAATATTTATTTATTTATTATGTATACAATATTCTGTCTGTGTATATGTCTGCAGGCCAGAAGAGCAGATGGTTGTGAGCTACCATGTGGCTGCCGGGAATTGAACTCAGGACCTTTGGAAGAGCAGGCAATGCCCTTAACCACTGAGCCATCTCTCCAGCCCAAGATGAGCATATCTTTCATAGCTCCTGAGATTCCAGCCTAGCTTGATTAATCCGAGGACCCCAAAAAGGTTTATTTGTAGATAGCTGCTCTCTTTTCCCTAACTTAATTCCATTCTTTTTATTTAACCCTACAGAGATAAGCAGTTCATATACACAAAGCCGAAAGCTGTAGGCAAGTCCTCAATGGAAGATGCTATGCAGATATACAACAGAGGGTCTGAGATGGAAATATTGTGCTTCTGTCCTGGGCCTTCAGCATATAACAGTGGCCCAGCAGTTGTCTGAAACCTTAAAACAGTCAACAAACTTTTCCAGAACGGTGCTACATTGGGATCAGCAGAAGTATACTGCTCCCCCTTGCTTTTCTGCTGTTCATTTGCTGAAAACCATTAACCATGACTTATTTCTTCAGAGCCTCATCTGCAAGGGGCCACACCCTTTCTCCTTGTGCAACAGGGCTCTTGTGGGAGTTACAGGAAGTAGCAAAACAGGTGTTTAATAAATGCTAGGTACTTCCCATGAACGAGGTATGTGCACCGACATTCTTGTGTAAAAAAAGCTCCAGATAAGATGAATCTGAACGTCTTTCTCTTAGACCCTGGCTTCTGAAGAAGCCATTGTCTTTATGTGGTAGAGGCAGCTGTGGTTTCCTGAATAGCTTGAAAACTTGGCCAAAGGAGCCCACTGTGGGGCAGCTGGAATAAGAAAGCCATGAATAAACAAAATGTGAATAAGCTATTCAGTGGTGAGGGCCTTTTGATAGTAGAGTGTCTGGGCTCACTTGTTAGCTTCCCAAAGGTCCTGTTTCCCATTACACTCTTTGTAGGCCAACTGGAATAACCAGGTCTCTGGATTACAGCAAAAGTGTTTTCAACATTTAATTGACTTAGATGAATATGATGGTTTGGGGACCATTGGCACAGAGTGACCAGTGTAAATTCAGATTGTTTAGATTATCCTTTCATTCTCCAATCAAACTACGGGGTGGGTGAACTAACAACAAAAACTTATCCTGGAAGGTCAGATAACTAATTCAGACTGAACTAACTGTGCCTTTAATTCCTTCACTCTTATCATGCTATGTTCCTTGTTTGGGCCTGGATATTAGGGAAAGAAATGTTAGCAAAAGAGACTGCACCTTCAGGGAGCTGTCAGCAACAAGTCGTTGATAACAAGTACTCCTAATTATCTTTAGATATTTCCTACCTGGTATTATATATATATCAAACTGGTCACAAAATATTCATTTTCTTGTGATATTGGATATCCATTGCTTCTAGGACTTATGTGATTCTCAGTGTACTGGAGAAAACCTCGTGTTCTCATATGTATTTTTTTCCAACTTACTTACTGGTACAAGTAGTAAACTTGTATAGATTAGTTCAAATGGCTTCTGCTGGTTTTGGATAAAGCAGAGGCTCCCAACTTGTGGGTCATGAAACCTTTGGGGGTCACATGACCCCTTCACAGGGTCTTCATATCAAATATCATGCATATATAATTTTATGAATCATTATTATTCATAAAGTAACAAAATTATGGTTAAGAAGTGAAATACTTTTATGTTTACAAGTTCACTACAGCATGAGGTACTGTATTAAAGGGTCACAGCATTAGGGAAGTTGTGAACCACTTAGTTCCAGGAAAGTCCCATAAGACTTGGGAGGACTGAAGGTGAGATCAGGTTGTTCCTTCATTATAGAGTCACACTTCAGTTCAGTTACATCTTCAGATAAAACTGCTCTGTCTTTTTCTAGATTATGACATACAGCATTTCTGGATTATAAGAGCCATGGCTTTCTCTGACTAATCTCTGTAGGACTTCCGTGTTTATAGTTCCAGTGCTGCAAGTTCAGGCTATTGTCCTTTCTTGCCTTTTCATAACCTACACCTGCTCTGCAAATAGATCCTTCATACGACTCTGATGGCTCTTCTTTTTTGTCTCTGCTGTCTGCTTCTTGTTGAAACACATTTATAGAGACTTATTGTAAGACACGAAGGAGTTGATTTGGATAATAGTCTAAGTACAGAACTAGCATGGAGTAGATCTGCCAAAATATTAGCTGTTATGTAATTGCTATTCAATTAAATTAGTGCTACATTTAAATTAAGTAGCATTGCTACTATTAATATGAGTACAATTATAGACAGAAGGGAGAGTAATGGGCTTTGTCAGCTGCCAAGCAGTATGCACAGAAGGGTTCAGTGACACAATGAAAAAGCGTTGTAATATCTGGAACATTGCCTGATGATGGTGAAGGAAAAGAGAGAGAAAAGGTGGAGAAATATAGGGGGAAGGAAACCTTGTCATGGAAAACAGAGTTGATGAATCAAGCAGTAGGGTGTGAGAATTTATTCTTTAAACAAGTGACATATGAGAGTGCAGGGTTCCAGAGCTAGATATTTTGTAGATGTGCTCTTAAGGAAGAAATAATACACACTATACACTAGAGGAAGATAAATCCAATTGTGGCATGAGGTTGGTAAAAATAATGCATAAATGGACAATGTAATATTTTATTGAGCTACCTGATAGTCTAAAGAAAGGAAGACTGAGTAAAAATTTTTATAAGAATGCAAGGATGGTTTAATATTAGAAAAACTTCATACCCACTATTTCCTCTTGATTATCTTTTATTATTATTTTAAGAAATTACTGTCCTTGTTTCATGTAATTATTACAAACACACATACACCTACATCCACACAATGAAAATTCTTGACTTATTTTTTTCTTTTGATCTCGCTGTCATGTGTCTTCCACCACATAGTTTCACTTTTACTTAATCAGTCTCATGTCCTTGCACTTGCTAAGCTCATGCTTTGTCATTGAGTCATGATCTGGGAGTCTCCTCTTTATGCTGTGAATACCACTGGTTAAAGAAACTGTCTTGGGCCTGTGCAGGTAATAGAGGTAGGCAGGGGAAATCTAAGCTGAATGCTGGGAAAAAGGAGGTGGAGTGAGAGAGAGAAGCTATGTAGCCCTGTCGGAGACAGACGCCGGAACTTTACAGCTTTGTGGCGATACACAGATTAATGGAGAAGGGTTAAATTAAGATGTAAGAGTTAGTCAATAAGAAACTAGAGCTAATAGACCAACCAGGCAGTGATTTAATTAATACAGTTTCTGTGTGGTTATTTCTGGTCTGAGCTGCCAAGTGGCCGGAACGACCAAGTGGCCTTCCTTACAACAGAGTTACAGACTTATCCTTCTGTTACTTTAAAGCAATTAGGAAGATGTTATATTTTTAAGACAACCTTCTCCTGGATGTGTTTTCTACTCTGTCTAGTACTGAGTACTTGAGAAGTGTCTGAGGTAGACCTTGGCTATTTTCTCTGAGTTCTGAGGCATTAATGTTGAGACTGAAAGATGATTTCTGGACTTGAAAGGATTGGTCTCACCGACTCATTTTCTTCAGTTAGGCACCAGTTATGATGATTATATTTCTAAATAACAGGAAGACATGCTTTGGCTTGGGTTCTGAGGCTGTCTTCCCCTATCTTTGAGGAATTAGGGAGGATGAAGAGTAAGTGATAGAGACTATTTAGTTGGCTTACGTCTTGCTTAACTCTAGCAGACTGGGTGGTTCTAGTTTCATAATTTATTGCCCTACAATACAGTATATGAATATTTTGAATATGAGAAGGATATATTTCAAAACTTAGTGTTTTCTGGATTTTAGAGAAGCATCCTGTGCATGGACTGGGGATATGTCTTTTCTGGACATCAAACCTGTTAATAAATTTGCAACAAAATGTGATGGGTTGAGTAATATACATTTGGGATTAGTGGGGCAGATGTGGCCTTACTATCTGTAGGTGAGCTTTTACTAACAAGTGTGTTTAAGAAAGTGTCAGGCTTGTCTTGTTTCCTAATCTGTTACTAACTATTTTAGCTTTCAGATCTTCTTGGGTTTAGGTGATGTAGGAAATTGGAACTATTTACACAGACCACCAATAACTATTATATGATTTCCCCCAGAGAGATAATTTCTATTCATGCCAGGTGGAAAAAGAGGGAACATACCAATGAAACAATTCCACCCAAGTGTAACCTGATGAGCTAGTGCGTTTACGGGAGCCTCTCACAGAAGCACGGATGAGGGGTCTTGTCAAGGACACTGGTAACCTGGCAAACTGTGTCACCAAAAAGCCTGGCAAACTCAGAGCATGACTGACAACAGCTATGGCACTCGAGTTATTTGCATAATCTGTAGGTATTTGCACTACTGAAACATCCTTTTCTCTTAGAAACATTTTCTACTTTCTTAACTTTGAGAAGGCTGTGCATGAGTCCTGTGAATTCCATGTGTCCTTCTAATTCTACTGCCATGGAAGGTTTCAATCTGGAGTACACAACTATTCAATAGTTAGCAAAATATTTCCATTGTTTTGCCTCCCCAAGCTAAAGGGTGGTGGTTATTATATCTCATAAATATACACGTCAGGTGTGAGTCCTTATTAGTAGGATATTGGTGACTAGTTAATGAGTTGCATGAATCTTTAGAAACCTTTTCTTTCATTAAAGTAAAAATATCTACTGCATGCCTGACTTTTGACACCATCTTCCATTTAATGAATAAGACTATGAAGCCAAGTCCCCTAGCCTTCACTCTTAGAGACTCCCTCAGTTTTCTCATAGATGTGAGTCTCTTGGTTATATGTGAACTGAATCCTGGAATCTTTGTGTTTGCTTCTCCTAGGCCTTCAACTAGAGTGTTCATGATCCCAGGAAGGAAAGTCATGGCTTTCCTAGAACTTTGCTGAGCAGTTAAATTGGGCTGTTTGTATCACCTTTTACATCCTGTTATTTATTTATTTACTGATGTAAAACATGTTTATAATATTCCCTAATGACAAGACTGGGAAGATACTAGCCCTCATCTACCTTTAACTTTCTGCAAGCATTATCACTCACCCCTGCTGGTCAATACTTTGGAACTGTCTAAGCCAGAATTGGTGATTACCTACCAGGAGAAAGTTACTGCTTCCTGGAGAATCTGATCTTCAAGTCAGGTGCTTGCAGCAAATCTAGCTTCAAACTGTTCCATGCAGCCTTTGCCATAAAACAAAGCTGGTGAAATTGAGGACTCTTGTTCACATGTCCCAAATCCTAGCTCTGCTCTCTGATTGCCTTAGTCCATGCTCCACTTCTGCTTGCTCAGCACTAGCCTGGATTTGACAGGGAATGAATGGTCTTCAGGCGTTCAGAACCTAGCCTTAGAGTTTCAGAAGAGTTTCAAGTATCAAGGAATATATGTAGACTTCTAAGATCATTCCCACAGTAGGTACTCAGAGTAAGGCCACAAGAATGGACAAGAGGAAAGCAAAATTGATAAGGCATAATAGACAAGAAAACAAGGCCTAAAGTTTTTCTCCAAGGTGAAGAACACAGAGATACTGCCATTGCTAGCTTTTAGAGTGAGAAAGAATATGCCTAGAGTACTCAAGTGTCCTGGAATAGACAATGATCTGTGGCCCAGTGTTCTGAGCTTCTGTAGGTCATTTATTCCTGGAAAACCCAGCCCAGTGCTAGGGTCTCTGCAGTGGATCAGGGACTTGAGATATTAGGAGGCAGAACTAGTCTTTGACTACATAGGTGCAGGGATGAAGGTAAATGTATGGTAGCTTAAATTATAAAGAGGAAACCCAAGGAATCCAGAGGAGAAACTGTGACCATAACAGAGATGGGGTCAGAGCTAAGGGCAGGGGAGCATGGGAATGGTTTTCAAGCCCAAAATTAGGGTTCTCAGACCCCTGCTGGATCACTGAGGCTGTCTCTGTTCTTCTGGTGTTATGAAATTTTGGTCCTAAGTCTCATTTAGTGCCCATTAGTATCTGGTTTCATGAGTTTCATGGTATTGAGAGAATCTCACTGGCATCCATCATTTACTATGAACTTAGTTTCTGGTTAATCCATTGATACCACCCATGTAGGACTATTGTTTAGATTTGCCATTTTATGAATGAGATGACTATCATCAAGGTGAGTTTTGCAGTATTCTCTGAACTTGCCCACTGTACATGTTCAGGGTTTAGCCACTGATTTTTTTCTTCCATAAATTTTCTGAAGGTGTACATGAAGACCCATTGGGTTGAATTAAACTTACTACAAATATGACAGCTGGTTGAAAGCCTCTTTTCATTTTTTTCCTGCCAAATACTGGTTGACTGGCATGCATTTTCTTCCATCTCGAGTTTTTAATTCTACTGAATAAAAGTCCTTTTGGCTTCCTGAAGAAACTGCAGGAAGAAATAACAACGGAGGTTCCCCTTGTCCACATCGGCTGCCCAAGAAAACCGGAAGATGAAGAAATAACACATCTCTATTTTCTGAAATGAACACACAGAGGCAAGAAAAATAAAACCATGTGTGAGCTATCTAACATAATTTTCAATTTGAGAGAGGTGCTGACCTGTAGCTGGATAACTATAATGAGAACATGTGATTGTGCTGAATCTGGAGAAAGAAGAGGCCTTGGGAAGTTCTCAGTAAGGGGAAGCAGAGGGAGAGCATTGCTTCCAAGGCAGTGGTGGCTGTCATCCAGTTCTCTGGCAGTGTGACAAAGTTGAATTGGAAAGGAGGCACACAAAACACTGCTACTGATAATGCTGCTCTCAGTGAGGCAGGTTCCAGATGTGGTTGGGAGGGGTGAGTTTCAGGGCATGAAGGGCAAAGCAGGGAATTAAACCAGAATATACACAGCAGTTTGAAGCCTGGTAGTGGTCAGACTGACTGGATTGAAATCCCAACTCTGATACTTACCCTCCTTGTAGCCTTGAGTCAGGCATCATACTTTTCTAAACTTCAATTTCTACAGCTAGAAAATAGAGACTAAAGTCTACCTTGTAGAATTGGTAGGGAGCTAAATATGATTAAAAAGAAATAAAATAGCTTATTCATCAGAAACGATGGAGCAATCATCCATTTTAGAGTTCATGCATCATGGGATCCGACTCTGGGGCTCAAGATACCTGGATAATAGAAGCCAGGTGCCAATCATGTTCAGGTGTACCTTAACAGCCACTGGTTCCTTTCTTATTAAAGCATAGAAGGGTTTGATGGAAGATGCCTGCTCCCAGGGCACACAAAGCTTGTCAATACACTCTTGTCTTCCCCGAGAAAGATGAAGCAAGCTCTTTTCATGTATGGTACATCACAGCAAAGGAGATGTGCTCTCCAGTCAGCCCATTAAGCTCTGTTTCCAAGCCTTTAGAATCTAGACGTCCATTTAGTCAGCAAGGCTGTATGAGGTATTAGAAAAGCCTGGGTCTTGAGGTTAGAAAGGTTGGAATTGTATCTGGCTCGTCATCTTGTACTCTTCATTTAATGTATGTTCACCTAGCTCATCCCTTTGAAAACTGTAAGGGAGCTAAGGTTTGGTGGAGGAGCGACCTGTACCTGCTTGATAGTCAGGATCCCCTGGGGGAGAGGAGAAGTCATATGCAAACGCACACTGAGAGTTATGCCACTTCGGAGATGGAAGGATGCTCAGGAAATTCTAAAGTGTGTCAAGCCCAGCTTAAAAAGCTGTAACCTAGAAGGTTTCCTGAAAGAGATAATATCTGAGCCTAGTCTTAAGGGATGAAGAGGATTTGGGATTAGGCGTAGGACAATTTAAACAGCCTGGAGGTTTATCTTTTTGGAACCCTGCCTTCTCTGATGGAGAAATAGAATCATGTCTCTCTAACAGGGTCATTGTGGCTACTGGCATCTCATCCATAGCTCATCAGTGACACTGTTTCATTCTCAGCAGCATCCAGTCTAGAAGGTTTTGTAACCTGTTAGAGAAAGCGGTATTTTATTACTGTTTTGGAACTGTGTTTTTATGATTAGGGCATCTAAAAAGTTTTTTACTTGCCTTTTGTTTCCTGTATTCATGATTCCCACATGGATCCCATCAGCTACGTGTGGAAAAAATGAAAATAATTTTACTTTGGTGTTGGACACATACAGATATTTTTCTTGTAGTTATATACTAAGAAGTATAGCAAACTAGGATTTACAAAAAAAAATTTATAGTATTTAACTATTTCAAGAACTATAATTTAGAGACTATTTAAATATATAAGAATATGTATACAGTTTACATGCAAAGCACTTCATTTTCTATAAGACCTGAAAGCTCATAGATTTTGCTTTAACTATCTTCCCTTTCCTATTCTTTATACCAGTTATTTCTGATATTTCAATTTTACATATAACATACTATTTTAAGTCACCCCACAATTTGTGGTGTTGAATTATGTTTTTAATCTTATTGATTTTTTTCTCTTTGTATTTAAGTTTGGGAAATTTCTGTCAGCCTATTTTTAAGATAGCCAATATTTCTTTTTATTCCCTTCCTCTTTCTTTTATGACAGAGACTTATTGTTTAGCCCAAGCTGGGTATGGACACTTCTTCCTTCTGATTCTGCCACCCCAGTTCTGGTATTAAAAGGATGGCGTACCATTCTTGTTCTATATTATTTTCTTTATTCATGTCCAGTCTATTAATGTGCTCATCAGTAGATTTCTGTTGCTGTGATAAAATAGCCTCCCCACAAAAGCAAGTTAGAAGAAAAAAGCACTTATGTTGGTCAAAAGGCAGTTTATGGTCATATCACTGCAGGGAGATCAACTCAGGAACTTGAAGCAGCCGGCTACATACACAGTGGTGAGCAGAGGGAGAATGAATGCATGCAAGGTTCTCATAGCACCATCTCTACATTACACAGTCAAGGATTCCGAGCATTGGGGATGGTCCCACCCACAGTGGACAGAGTCTCCCCACACATCCACTATGGCAATAAATAAACCGCTCACAGTCATGCCCACAGGGCAAACTGATCTAGACAGTTCTTCACTGAGACTGTCTTGCCAGGTGATTCCAGATTGTCAGGTTGACAATTAAAGTTAACAATTACAATACTATTCTTGATCTTTTCAAGTTTTGACACATTATTTTTATTGTTTCAAAGAACCGTCTTTTATCCATTTATATAATTACACAATTCTGCTTGTATAGCCTAATTTTTATTTGAATAGAGTGACATATTAATAATAATGTTTCAAATATAATGATTTTGTCTTGTAATCCTAATATCTATGCAATATCAGATTGTGATTTCTTTTTGTTTTTTCAGACTATTTTCCCTTGCATTTTATTCAGGGTGCTTTGTAAGATTTTGTTGAGATCCAGATAACAGAAAGCTATGTCAGTGAAACTTTGCATTAACTTTTACTCTCCTCTTGCTAGAAATTGTGCTGTGTTTGAGGCTTGCTTCCTTTTCTGTTGTTCTTCTTTTTTATCTTCCTGTGGCACTGACTTTTTTTAGCCACCCTCCTCACAGACAGTCTGCACCCATCATGATCTTCAGCAGTGTGCTGTTCTTGTACTGGAGACAGGCTGATATGGTGAACTGGAAGGAAGGAGAGTATTTTCTTTCTGTGGTAGTGAACTATTTAAAAGTTTTTGATTTATTCTATGTGTCTTTTACATTATGTGTCATTATGTATTGTGATCCCTTTAATTTCCTGTCCCTTTGTATGCACCCTCTGCTCCTGCACCCTCTCAAATAAAACAAAATTCAAGAAAAAGGAAAAATATAAGACTTAAAAAATTAAAAGAGAGAAAATTAAAAAAATAAAAGTCTCATCATGGAAGCTGCAGAGCAACCCAAAAAGTCATGCCATACCCCTCTTTGTTCATACATCCCTACTTGCAAGTGTTGATTGCAATAAGTCATTGGTCTGGTTCCAGGCCCTGGTCTCCACTACACAACTGATTCTTGTAAACGGAGGTTTTTCATCCTGCCTGGTCCCACAGCTGCTTTTAGAATGACCACCTAGAGGAGTAATATTACTTATACATCTTTGGCCAATGGCTCAGGCTTATTACTAGCTAGTACTTACATTTATATTGACCCATTTCTATTAGTCTAGGTATCGCCATGTGGCCTGTGGCTTACTGGTGCTCTGGCATGTTGCTCCTTGGGCAGATGGCAGCATCTCCCATACTCCCCCCTTCTTCTCTTGTGTCTCTGCTTGAATTTCCTGCCTGGCTCAATCTTGACTTGCCATAGGTCAAAACAGCTTTATCAACCAATGTGATGTGGGATTTTCCTTTGTATGCTGTGAATATGATTGGTTAATTAATAAAGGAAACTGGCTTGGCCTTATAGGGTAAAAGAATAGAGATAGGCAGGGAAAACTAAATGGAATGCTGGGAGAAAGGAGGTGGAGTTGGAGAGAAGCCATGTAGCCCACCAGAGATGGATGCTGGGAACTTTCCCTGGTAAGCCACAGACGCGTGGCCATACACAAATTAATGGAGATGGGTTAAATTAATATGTAAGAGTTAGACAATAAGAAACTAGAGCTAATGGGACAAGTAGTGATTTAATTAATATAGTTTCTATGTGATTATTTCAGTTCTGGGAAGCTGGGATGAACAAGCAGTCTGCTATTACACCAATGAGAGCATCACATATTTACAGCATACAGAAAGAAATTCCACAGCAGATGCTGGACCACATTAGGACTCTTCCTGGACATCCTGCTGCTGCCCTGTGTTGTGGATTCTGTGGCTTTTGATCTGTCAATCAGGTTCTTCTATGTGATTCCAGCAAACCATAGATGGGGTGGATGTTGGGGCAGACCAAGTTATAACCCTAGGTCTGGGCCTGGGCAGCTATAGTGTTGGTCTGCCAGATGAGAAATGGGTATAGCTCTCTCAAAGTCACAATTTTGGGGCAGGTTCACCTACATCTCTACATCTGAGCTAACAGTGTTGACTCTTGTGCTGACCTCATGAAGTGCATGGCTCTCCTAAGTGTTGCAGTTGGTAGAGGGTCAGGGATGGTTCTTCAACTCTTATCCCACCTGCCTCAGGTGTTAATGGAAGTGGGGGAGCAAGTCTTCCTTGCCTATGTTGCCAGAAGACAGATGGGTAATAGGGACAGTTCTCCCATGGTCACAATTTCAAGGCTAGCTCTCCCACTCCTGTGCTAACACTGTTGGCTCTATTGTGCTGCCCTGGCAAGGTGCAGGACCTGCTTAGAGAAAGGGTATTCTATATATCTTCTGAGTAAATCCTCAGACTTTTAGCATCTTGTTTGGGAAGTGATGTTTACAAATCAATCTTAGCTTTTTGGCACTCCTTGCAAAAGAATGAATAGTATAGCGTCTTGATTATTATTAGAGTAGCTCGTGTGATTAATAGAATAGCTTGAGGAAGAGCAGAGGGGCTTGAATACATAGTAGAGGGGTTGGAGTGGATAGTAGATGGTCTTAAATGCAAAGTAGAGGGTCTTGATTAATAGCAGAGGGGACTGAGTGAGTAGTTGAGGGGCTTGATGAAAAGTAGAGGGTTTTGATGAACAAGAGAGTAGCTTGAGAGATCAGTAAAGGTGTTTGTTAAATACTAGAGGGCCTTGAGGGAAAAGTCCAGGGACTGGAGTGAGCAAGTTTTCTTTCTGTTGAGTGAGAGAGAACTTTAGGAAATTTCTTTACAATCTTCCGTGAGCATTACACTTTGTTATGGGATAGCACACAAATGCTGTTGTAAAGGATGTTCTTTCCCTTTTTCCACGCCAGGACCACAGGGTACTACTCTTTGTTACCTCTCTGCTAAAGAATTTGAAACGATTTCTATAGCACACATGAAGTATGATGGCTCCTGTAGACTTTTAAACTAGTCCCATTCAGCCTCTATAAGTTTGTTGACATTACCACCTCTGAGTTTTCTCAGGATCATGGTTTTATCTTGTTCTGCCTCATACAATCATGTTTCAGTGCCTTTCCTTGATCATCAGCCTCTCCATTTTTTGGAAGGTTTTGTTAAAACTGTTTTCTCCAAATTGAACCATCCCCTCATGGAGGAAGGATGGAAGCTCAGAGACACATGCATCTCATAAGAGACTCACAAGACTCTTGAGGCTACCATTGAAGTTTTATAAACAGTAAACAATTGCTAGGTGGAGTAGTTGCCTGCAAGCAGTAGAAAGAACTGTAGAAAGGCAGGACTCATGCCTCTTTACCAACCCAGTGATATTGTTGCAGGACAATCTTACACCAATTTGATTAAAAAAAGGGGTGTTTTATTGGAGGGGATAAAACTTACAGATCAATGTCCCAAACCACATTCCTCTGGTCGCAAACAGGAAACTGAGTCTAACAGTCAGCACAGAAGCCGGAAGCAAGCTAGCTTGGAGAGCTGCTGTGGCTTTTTTTTTAAATGAAAACCACGCCCCACATTGGGTGGGTATCTTAGAAGCCATTGGCTGAAAGCAAGAGGGCTTAATCTCCCGCAGCACAGTGAAGTCATTCATTCACCAAGGTGTACTTTGGTGGAATTGGTCTTTGGTCTATTGTTGTTCTCTGTAAGGGATGGGTTGATGTAGCCTCCTCAGCAAAAGGAATGTGACATGATATCAATGTAGACATGACCTCATTTTATAATGCATCCAAAACAAGGCACCACTTTTCTTCATTCAGTCTTTTCTTGTTTTGTGGGTAGGTGTGATGACTGTTCATACTGGGCTGGAAACCAAGAGTTCTGTGCATGTGCATTACAAAGGATAAGAAACAGTATTATAACAAATGGCTATTAGTGTCTTAAGCAACTTATAATATGTCTTAAACATGGAGAATAAATAAGATAGACACAGCAGTGAACATGTTCTATGATATCATTTACATGAAGTTTGCCCACAGGCAAAATGAATACATGGTGATAGAAATCAGAGCTCCGCTGTTGAAACAGGAGGAGGAGGGAGCAGAGAATCTAAACACTAAAAACCCCATTGAGAAAGACTGAAGGGAGCAGGGCTCTGAATACATTTTCCAACTGTGGCAACTGTGGGTTAGTCATTGAGTCTAGTTAGCCCTGAACCATCAAGGAATTCTCTGTTCTAGTCTCAGAAGATTCTGCACATAATTCTGTTGCCTAAGTGTCAGTAAAGAAAACTTTTGTAACCATTATGATCCTTGCCTGAATAGACATTGTCTTTAAGATAGAGTAATGGTGATGAAAACTATACAAAATATAAACACAGATAGTTCCAAATCTATAAAAGTATTAAAATCTGTATCAATGATGACAAATATGTATCTATGCCTAATACATTGGTATGGGTATAGATAGATATGTAGATATGTAGGCGGATACATAGGTGGAGGAATGGACAGATAGAGAGACAGAGAAGAATGGACACCATGTTAAGCTTGCTTAGTTGCTGCAACTAAATATAATGAAGTCAGGAGAAGACTGTTGCAGTGAGCAGATTGCAAAGGTCTTGGAACTGGAGGAAACTGGTCTGCTCTTAGGCTTCTATGGGAAAGGGATTCAACTGGGAATGATGACAGCAGTGAGATTCCAAAGAGGGATAAGGAAAGAGACTCATGGGAAAAATCTGAAAGAATATGTCACTGCAGATGTCTTGAGGAACACGCCTATGAGGCTGATTAGAGAGCCTGGCCTGGGAAAATTACCACCAGTGTGAAGAGAGAGGGTCACTGCTCACAAAGAGGATCAGCAGCAGCAAAGCCCCTGAAGATGTTCTCAGATGCATGGACCGGAAGATCTGGGAATAATACTAGAGGGTTGTTTGGAATTGAGAGGGGCAATTCAGAGGGCCTCCTTCTCTCTACAGACCTCAGTGATGGAAGTAAGGTTCATAAGCTTTTGCTGATTAGCTTACACACACACACACACACACACACTCTCACACACACGACAAAGTACAGTTTGTGGTGGTTTCCTTATCTATCTATCTATCTATCTATCTATCTATCTATCTATCTATCTATCTATCTATCTATCTATCTGTCAATCTGTCCATTTATTTATGAGACAGAGTCTCATTGTGTAACCTAGTCTGACCTGGAAATCTTCCTGTAACCCTTGCTGACCTAGAACTCCTGAACTTGCTGGAATATTGCAATGTGCCACCACAAGCAGTCAAAAATATCGTTATTTTGTAAAATATTACCAGAAGAAGAAGGAGTTGTGCTTTAAAATCAACAGGTAGAGGTAAAATCTCCAGGCCTCAGCAGGAGAGGGCTGGCACCTGTGAGAAAGAAAATGAGAACCATGAAAAACTAACCTTAAGCACTGTTGCGGAGACAAGGAAAAGTCATAGTGTAGAACATTACATTTAAATGGGGAGGAGGGTTAGTGCGAGGGACATGAAGACTCTGGGTAGTGAGCATCCGGAGGGTGCAATAATGGAATTAACAGGGGACTGAAAGGTGAAGGAGAAGAGGAAGGAAGGCTGCAGAGGCATGCTGTCAGAGGTGGCAGTCATAGGGCCTGAAAGGTAAAGCACCTGTGATGGTCTAAGAAAGACCCTGGTTACTGTTTCCATTCAGCCCTAACTATGAATACAGTTCAACTTAGCAGCTGTTTATGGATCACCCACCCAGTTGCAATCCATTGTACTTAGGGCTGCAGGAAGTGGAGAGATGAATGGAGTCAGGAGTCCACTTACACAAGCAAACATGGGGCTATAAAAGAAGAGAAGATAAAATGAGAGCTAACCAGAGGGTCCAACCCATAGTTTAGCATCATCTCTCAGGAGAAAAATATTCCTGACTTAGTAGCTTAGAACCCAGTCATGAGTTACAAAGATGCACTCTTCAAAGCCAAGTGACTGTGGTTTTGCTGCCTTATCACTACGACAGTGTCAGGTTAAGTCATTCAGCCCTATTCCTGTCCCTGCATTGCCCTGGGTAAGAGATTACCCATGTAGCCAGTTGCAGCAAGGGATTAATAGTCTCTCTTAACTGGTTTATGTCTTTCTAGCCATACTCAGATTTATTAATTTTTATTTACTTTCAGAGAACAGGGACAAGGCATTGCTAACTTGTGTATCCTTTAGTTAATGTCTGGTATAGACACATGCATGAGAACTCCAAGGAGGGGCTATGAAAGGGAGGTAGATGAGTTTATCACTTATTCAGGGGGCAGTGGTGAAATATTAAGGTGTATTTTTGTAAAGGTATCATTGATAGGAGGGTTTGATGCTGTTTACTAGGGAGAGAAAATGGAGACTGTGGGGCTGGCTTTCAAGAGAATTGCTATGATGGGGCACGGGGGGCTGAAGGGCATGTTTGTGTCAACTGACCTTCATGGATCTGTATCTCTCTTCTGGAAATGGTAAGTCATGTCACAGGGCTCATAGTAAACACTGAAAAGCATAGAGATAATCTGGTGTGGGGCAGATTTAGTTGAATTTAGGGATTAGAAAAGCCAGGGTAGACTTTCCCTAATAACTGGAGATCTTTCTTTTTAGTGAATCTCTTTGAACTGTGTGACTCTAGTAGTGGATGCGCTACTTTCTTCACTTTGCTTGTGGGACACACTTGCCCTCTTCTCACACTGTCAAGTTCTGTGTTGTGTCAAGGTACAGTTGTAGGGTCTGGACACTCACCCTTTTCTATAATTATCCTATCTCCATTCATCCAGATTTCCTCCGTAGCAGTCTTGACTAAATTACTATTCTGAAATAGCTAACAGAGGACTTGATTCTTTCAGTGGCTCAAACATATGGAAGTCTTAGTGGTAGAAGAAATGGTACAAGAAATACATGTTTATGGATTCAGTCATTTAAAATTTGTGTCGAACAACTTTAGTAATTAGAGAAGTAAATGGTGTTCAGTTAAACCAGAATTCAAGCCATTGTTTTAATTGTTGCATAGTTTTACCTGGGTTACAATTTTTGTTGAGCCGTTTTAATAATGACTTGAGTACTTATATAATTTGTTCATGCATTATATACCACAGGGAAGAAAAGAATAGGTCACATGTATAATAGTTTCACCTGGGTGAGCATATCTGTACGTGTATACATTTATTTGTGCAAATCTTATTGCATACAGTTATATATAAAAATTAGATGTGTGTCATCTTTGCAGGATTCAATAAAGAAAGAGGAAGTGAACAATATTTCAACTATTTATGGGTACCATGTGATGATTAGACAAATGTATACATTGTATGATACTCAATTCAAGGGAATCATATACATTTCCTCAAACATTTATAATTTCTTTATTGGAAAAGCAGCCTAAGGTTCTTTCTTCTAGCTTTCCTGAAATGCCCACTATATAATGAGTTCGCAGGGTCACCCTTCTGTGTAGAATCCTGGGACTTCCCAGAGTGGTTAGCTATGATTTGGTACTGACTGTTCAATGTTCCCCCATCATTTCATCGTCACCAAACTTTCTCCACCTTTTGGCAACTACCATTCTACTGTCAGCTTCTGTGAGATTAACTTATTTAGATTTATGGCTTGAGTTATGTCCTTTCAAAATTCAATCATGGAAGTCTGGTGCGGGAGAACTGTCTGTATTCTGTCAATTATATTTTACATAAATGCTGATTGGCTGATAGCCAGACAGGAAGTATAGGTGGGAAAACCAGATAGGAAGACAGGAAATAGAGGTGGGGCAATGAGTACGGGAGTATTCTGGGAATAAGGAAGCCCATTTCTCTGCAGTCCTGCCCAGACCACCGAAGAAGCAGAATGTGACCTGCCCCACTGTAAAAGGTACTGAACCATGTGGCTACATAAGGATAATGGGTTAATATAAGCTACAAGAGCTAATGAGAAGCCTGAGCTAATGGACCAATCAGTTTATAATCTTATGGAGACCTCTGTGTGATTTTCTTTGGGGCTAAATTGCTGCGGGAACTGGGCAGGACAGAAACCCCAATGAGCCTGCTCCTCATGTTACAGAAGTCCTTCCCAAGTCCCCTGTTGGCCAGCAAGTCATGCTTTTTCTGACTGTACCTCTCTGAAATGTTGGGTTTACAGATGCATGACCTTGTCCCTGGCTTTTATATGTGCCCTGGGGATTCAAACCCAGGTCCCTTTGCTAGTGCAGCAAACATTTTACCCATGAATATATATTCCAAGCCAATAATTGTGTGTTGGGTACAATATCCTGTTTTGATGCACAAGTATGGTGTGCTATGTTATAACATCAATTTAAATAGCATGTCCACTGCCTTATACATTGATCATTTCTTTGTGTTTAGTACACCCAGGATCCTTTGGCTATTCTGCAACACACGATGAATTCTTTAATCTGTAGTCACCTTACTATATCACACAGCACCTAAAATATGCCTCCTATCTGCTTGTAACATTATACCTATTGAGCCTTCTCTTCCATTATCCTCTCTCCTATAGTATCCTATAACTACAATGCTACAATTAATTCTTAAGTAAATAATTCACTTAGATGCCATCTGTGGATAAGATCATGCAGTTTTTGCTTCATTGTGCTTGTTGTGCTACACCATGCCTTTTCCTCTGAGCTGGTAGACTGGGGAGGGATTTCCTATTTATCTGCCTTTTGAAGCAAGAGATCAGCTCTTAGCAGACATACATTATTCCCTAGAGTTTCTTACCATATTATCTGTTCTAGATTATCTCATCCCCTGCAACACTCATTCTGGGTTAGTTCTGGTAAATATCCTGAATGTTTCTTTTGAGTTTTTTAAATTCACATTTTTAACAGCAAATAGGAAAGGGGATAATGTGTGAGAACTAGTTATGTAAGTGGTGGGGATCAGGTTCTGACTGCCCTTGAGAATACTGTCTGAACATTTACAGTCTTCTGCATAAAACATTGTAGGACCATTCAGCAGTAGGTTAAATTGCCTTCACCTTCCCTGAAGGCTACTACATAGTTGTGGGAATGGGTTGATCAATGAAATGAGGGCTGGTGAATTCTTGCACACAGAAAGGTAAGTTTGTGGTGGGAAATGGGGACCAGATATTTCTGAATGCCAGAAGGCTTTTGATTGCTACAACTTGTGGTCACATTTGGCAGCGTGATGCATGAGACCCCACACTGCAATAAAGGGACAGAAGATTGCAGCTCACTTGGCTTCCAGAAGTTAATAGTAGAGCATGGCAAAGAAGTAGGCAGGACACTGCCAGGGACCAGGGCATGGCATGGAGAAGGTCAGCAGCCATCTGTTGAGAGTGGGAAGGACAGGAGTCTGCAATGGAGGCTCACAGATCATCAGAGACCTGGGGGGATTAGCAAAACCTCCCAGTGTGTTTGCTTGCCAGCGATAGTGCACCCAGTCTCTAGGTTCTAGAGAGGCATATTAGAATAATTTTGTGGCGAGGCAACACAGACAGAAGGCATGTCAAATCCTGCCATCTGTTGAGTGAGCAGGTGACTTTATTTATTTCATAGTCTACAGTTCTAAGTAGAGCTTTGCTTCACTTAAAAAAATAATTTCTGTTTCCAAGGAGAGTTTGGAAATGACTGATTTTATTGAAAACATGCAAAATAGCTTTGGAACTTTCAAGATATTACTTTAACTTGAAAGTATGTTTGGACATATGTTACAGGGGTTCTGAGGCAGGGCTTTTAGGGCCATGTTCTTCATGATCCACCTCTAAGTCAAGGTCCTGAGTACATAGCATCTATAAAGAAAGGTTCTGAGGAAATGCACAGAAACAGGGGATACAGGAGGGAAGAAGGTGGGAAGTCTAGAAAGCTCAGCTGAATGTAAGTTACCTTAGGATTTCACTCAGGGCAAGAGAGTTGGGGCCAATAACCTGTCACCAGCCTTTGCTTACAGACCATCTCATACGGGAATGGCTGTCAGTCATTCCTTCCTTCCAGTGTAGATAAACTGCCTAACCAATGTAAGGAGAGTTCTTAGATAAAGGCTGTAATTGAGTAGAGAACATAGATGCTGAAGGAAGGACACATGTTATTCTTAAAGGAATTTTAGGTGTCTGAGTAGATAAGAATTGTCTCTTAGAGGTTGCTTAATGAGTTCAACATAGAAGGACCAAGTGTGACCCACATCTGCTGTTCTCAGCTTGCTGCGGGAGATTAAGCCCTCTTGCTTTCAGCCAATGGCTTCTAAGATACCGGCCCAATGTGGGGCATGGTTTTCATTTAAAAAAAAGCCACAGCCACTCTCCGAGCTAACTTGCTTCCGGCTTTCATGCTGACTGCTAGACTCAGTTTCCTGTTTGCGACCAGAGGAACGTGGTTTGGGAAATTGATCTGTAAGTTTTATCCCCTCCAATAAAATACCCCTTTTTAAATCAAATTGGTGTAATATTGTCCTGCGACAATATTTTGGCGCTCCAACGTGTGTGGTTAATCCACTTAAAAACCAGAGAGGGCTTAAAAAGGAGAGAACCCCCCTCTCCACCAACCCAGCC
>JAQHUG010000120.1:3175579-3204546 GCA_028555095.1 Dicrostonyx torquatus
GACTATTTGTTCCTCTTACAGACAGAGAACAACCTGGGTAATAAATCATGGGCTGAAATGGAATTCAAAGCCAGATGTGAGTTCAGATCTATTTTCCTTTTGTACTACGAAAAATGTTGATGAATCAGCCTTATTGCCTGCTGTACATTCACTGTGCTGTTAAACAGACTTCTGTCTTTTTATTGTAGACTGTGTGATTCTCCTTCCCTAGAATTACAACCACATACACATACACACACAGCATATGGACACACATGCATGCACCTACCCCCTCATGTACACATCTACATACTCTTGTACACATCTGCTCACATATATTCATATGTATCTATACTCACAGACATATACATTTATGTATAATATATGCAAACAACCAGGTATGCATATATATAAATCAAATACACGTACATAAACACACACACACAAATTCACATATGCACACTCATGTGCATATACCCTGCCCCATCTCAGTGTTGAACTATCGCTGCTGGGATGGTGACATGAACAAGAGATTCACAAGCACTTCAGCTGATTTTGTTGGCTTTGTAAGAGTTTTGAAATGTTTGAAAAGATGTTGCTAGCCACAGCAGACATTTAAAAAATCTCAAGTCACTCACAACCTGGATGCCCTTCCCTAATAGGCTGATGGCTTAAATGGGACAATGCCTCCTGAGGACAGGTTCAAGTTCCTGTTCTGGACATTTAGGAAGTTTATGTGGCTGACATCTCCTATGGAGACAAAACTCCAGTGACAAATTTTTCATATAAACTGTATGGAATTAGCTGATGGGCAGAGAGGAAGGGAGAGACTTTATTACTCAAAAGTAAGACAATCTAACAAATAAATTGCAGGTCTGGTGTGCATGAAGGCTGGGATTGGCCGGCAGTCTGATGGATGTAGTCTTGGACTTTCTATTTTGAGCTGACAGAGTGACCTTTAGATCTGTGAACTTGAACTCATTGCTTGAGAACCAAGAGAAAAAATTCTCCATATCTACATAGAGGGTGTGAAGCTTAGTCTATACAGTGGACATTGTTGAGTCTTACATTGAGTTCACTGGTATGTCATTTTAAGGGAGACAGCTTTGACTGTTTAAGAAACAAATAACCTTGGAGGGGATTATGAATCACTGTGACTGACTATGTACTTAGTAGCTCCATCAAAAAGATTGTAAATTGTCCGATGAAGAGTTGGTGGGATTACCTAGTGGTCACCTAGTCCTACTTCTTTTTATGTGTGAATAAACTGAGAAGAAAGTGACTTCTTCAAGGTGATATTCAATTTAAATTAACTTTTTCACAAGCTGAGAAGCTGGACCTTGGTCCCCAGTCCTGCCACCTGCTGTCTCCCAGCCCGCAAAGGGCAGAAAGAGCTCTACCAACTGAATCATCAAGCAGCCTGAGCAGGCAACTGAAATTGCTTCTCCATAACACATCCTTATGACAAGGTGGTTGGTGCTAAGAAATGTCCCACGAGGAACATAAAACAATGCTTCCCTCAGGGCCTCACCTGGTGGACCAGGCTAATCTATTTTGGTAGACAGCTCCTCTCTGCTAAATGCCCAGAAACTTTCATCTCTGTTATTAACTCATTAATTACCATAACTAGAGGCATTACTGAGAAACTCTGATGAAAGACAGGTATGTGGGACAATGATGACCATGGCTTCCATGTGATTTAATAACTACAGATTGGGGCAGTCTGTTGTAATTATTAGAACTCAAGTTTAGTGAATGTCTTCTTGATGCTGATGGAATTTTCCCCCAGGGTCTTAGGAAGGAGGGAGTTTAGGATAATGAATACATTTTGACTGATGAAGAACAGGGTAAGGAAGAATGGCTTGGGATAATAGGTTGTGCGAGAAGAGGATGAAAGTATGGACCAAGCCCATTGGCAACAGAGAATGCATGTGTCAGATCTGATACTTCCTGACTCTAGATCTCCATTTTCTCCTTCTGGAAAACTGGCTCCTCAGATGCACTTTCCAGCAGATGCTTGTGGTGATGAATCGGCCAATGAGATGAAAGCATCAATCATTTCTCTTAAGTGGAAAAAGCTGGACCAGAATATGCACCCCTCAGTGCAGTCTTGTCACCCTTCAAGCTGACATTTATTGAATGCTTGCCTAACAATTATTAAGCATTATCAGAAAAAGGCTGAGTCCTGCATCCAGGAAAGGTAAAGAATGAAGCCAGCCAATGCAGTTCTCTGGACTTCTCTACTGGAGCCCCTGAAAATGCAGCTACTGCCAGACTCCCTGTCCACACTACAAAATGAGTCCTGCCAGGATGCATGACTTTGCTCTCCTGGGATGTCACTTAGTGACCATCAGATAGTTCAGATCTTAGGCATGCTTCACTCTTGGTTGGTCCCTTAAGTGCCTTCTCAAAACATTTCCATAGCATTTTGATAAAAGCATATTCTCTTATTTCTTGTGATACTTACTCCTCCTCTAGGTTGTGACAAGGCACTGCTAGCGGGCTCAGCTCTTATTCAGGCCCCAGACAGTGAATAAATATCTATTATCCAATCTTTCTACGTGCACTCTGTGGGTTCAGGATGTCAGATGCTGGAAGTACCTTACCATCCTACTTGACATACAATTTACACTGTGTTGCTTCCCCAACTCTATCTCTTCACTGGGTGAAACTTGTAATTCTTTAAAAAATAAACCAAAATACGGCTTCCTATGCAAACTTCTCAAATTTTTCACTCTCAATGCTGAAGAAGCTTGATGCTCTTCCCTCTAAACATGGCATATCTGAGACAGCAATTTTCACAGAGAGCAAGTTGCCCAACCTTCCTGAAACCCTCATTTCTACACGTGCTGTGAGTCACTGGGTTCCTTTCTCACTTGGCCTTTCTTGGTGCTTACACACACTTATGCCCCAAATGGTGTAGCTTTTTTAAAAACATAAATAATTCCACATATCTAAAGAACTGCACCACCATTTAATTGTCCTACTCATAGCAACTACTTAAAATGAATTTTGATTTTTGAGTGATTTTTTTTTCCTGTTTTGAAGAATACTTAGTTTTCATACTGAAGTTAATGGTTCATGAAGATAAGAAATTAATTTTTCACAAATATAACCAGACCATCAGGTGGAGAGTGGATACGGCTTGATGAAGCAGGCCTCAGTATGGAAGATTTAGGATTTTTGCACTCAGGTCAAGCTCCACAATTCTTTGTCACTTCCTGGTAGATATCTGTTTCCCTATTTAATTGTTTTTTTGAGAATTTCATGCACTAATACTATGTTTGCTTAATTTCTACCCCTTTCTCCTCTCCATACAACTCCAGTCCTGTGGTCTACCAACTCCCTCTCAAACTCAAAGCCTTTTCTTCTTTAGTGGTTATTATTACAGCGTGCACACACACATGCACACACACATGCACACACACTTCCTACTGAGTTTGCTTAGTGTTTTTCCTATGTGCACGTGTTTAGAGCTACCATTTGGGATTGGCTACCCAGAGAAAACATATTCTCTGGCACCCAGCAGCTGTTCATTACTTGTATTTCACCTGGGAATAAGGCCTTGTGGGATATTCCCCATGTACATTGGCATGTCAATTGTATGGTCACTATGATAGTCTTATTTAGGTAACTGTGCTGTTGGGATTTCATGGATGCAGTTTCTCTGTTATGTCTAGAAGACTTTGACTTTCTGTATACATTATTGATTCAAGAGAAATATTTTTTCCTGAGTTGGGAAATAATGAGAAATTTAGGTTCAAAAGAAGGAAAGAAAAAATGGGAAGAGAAGAATGGAACTGCCCCAATCTTACTCAAAGGTTTTCAAAACTAGCTATTTTTTTTCTTGCCTACCCCATTTCTGAACCTGATGGAAGGCATTTCCTTGCCTCTATATTTTCAGTTTCTGGAATATGCCATGCACCTAATGAATATTTAAGTAGGTAAAAGAGAGACTTGCTTCCTTCCCATATTGTTCTTCCACTTGTCTAATTTTAATGCCACAGTTATCAGAGGGTGGAATCAAATAGCTGCAACACTCCTGTGATCTTGTAAGAACTAAAGGAGTTGAATGTATCTGAAGTCACAGGAAACGATGATTCATTTGAACTATTGTATGACCTGGTCACAAAGCATATACACAGTTGAACATTGTGCAGGACTGGGAATGTGTTTATAAACACTTTATGTAATTGTTCATGGCCTTGCACCTGCCTTTAGGGTGCATTCAAGTTATGTCAGTGGCCTTAGTATTCAGTCTTCTTGGACATCCAACAGCCCCAATGCCAACCCTGGAGAGAGTAACTAGCCTTATTCCCGTAGTTGGGGTGGTGCTTGCTTCTCTAGTGTTTTGGATCAAGCATAGTAGCCTTCTGTTTTTACCCTGGGCACCTTCTCTGACTCAAGGATGGGCACATGACAGGATCAGTGGCAAAATCAATTTTCACAGGCTTTTGGACAAGGAGCCACTGCATATCTGCAGTATCGAATTTGAGAGAATGTAAAGTCTGCAGCTTCTACAACTTGCTCGGGTCTCTGGGGGAGTCTAGTCTTCGGAAGGAACCTGCGTGAAAGGAGGCTGAGGTGAGAATGGGGAGAAAGTACCAGGCTTTACTCTGCCCAAACTGTGCCTGAGATATGCTATTATATGAGACAATTGCTTATGACATTTTGGATCAGGATTTCTGCCATTTGCTACTTGCTACTGACAGAGTCGTAAGTGATCTACTCTGCAGCCTTCTGATCATTATTAGATTGGGGAAGCAGAATGTCTTGGATGAGAAACATGAGCATTCTAGTTGCTAAAATTAAATATTGATTGTGGACTAATACACAGCAATTCTCCTCTAATTTAGTTGGTGTCAGGATGTTAGTACTTGAATTTGACCATCTCTGAGTTTGCAAAGCTATGGCCCAGAACCTGGACTACACATGCTCAATTTGTTTCCTTTGCTATGCACAGTTAAGCTAGTGTGTTAAACTTAACAGAAGCAGCATTTCTGAAGTGTGACTTCTAGTCCTGTGTTTGCTATGTTGCCCTCTCCTGTTTGGCCCTAGGAGTTGCCCAGAGGGACACTCCTCTTGCTCACATGTTTCAGGCATGTTAGTCATCTGTACCAACCTTAGGATCTGATTGTTCATTATTTATTTTTTTGCCTGAATCTGATGTGTTTCCATCTTGTGAAAAAGAGGACAAAAGACAACAGCACATCTTTGAAATACACTACGAAATGTGTATTTCCATATTTTTTTATGGCTATGGCAACTGTTCCTATTCATTTCCCTTCTGGATAGCAGTGAACAACCCCCTTGGCACAAACTAAGCTGAGCCTGCTTGATTGAAACATCTGTACAGAAGATGCAACTCTCCTATACCTTCAAATGATGGTCTCCATGTTGTATCATTCACAAACACAGAGCAAGGTGGTTGACTGTTTCCTATTTCAATATGACCACTGGCCACTTTAGGAATTGTGCTGAAGTATGAAAGGGAGGCAATTCAGACATCCTTATTTCTCTTCTTGATCCACAACTCCTATGAGTGGATTTCTTCTCCATTATTTAAATTCCTTTATTGCACCCAGCTAAGGTCAGAAACTGCTAACCTGAAATAAGTGATCCCACACTGGCTGCTGTTGAACTCAACTAGTACTCCTATTGTCAGTTAAATTTATCTGTCACACTTTATCATCTATGACAAGTCTGAGAGCCAGACATGGGATCCTCAAAGATACCAAGTCCTAGTCTTCACACACATATGAGTTTAACCGAAATTTATCCATACTTTCTGTAGCATTGAAAGGCTCAAGCACTTCTCATCATTTTCCAGCCTTTTATGTCTCCAGCGTTCTGTTCCTTGTGTCTGGGTTGCCTCTGTCTTCTATGCCGACAGCTTACATGGAGTAACCAGCCACACATAAGATTCAGCCCAGGATCAGTACTTATTACAAAATGTGTTGCTTTCCTACAATCACCATTTCATTCCTCTTCTGTATTTCCATGATTCTTTTTGCATTCAGATCATTATACATGGAAGTGAGGTAAAATCAATTCAGACCTCCATAATCCTAATAGAGGGATTGTCTTACCCAATGGGATAAAGAGATGGTGGATATTATTTCAAGTTCAAATGTTATAATTAGGATACTGCTTTCCCTCTTTCAGTTCTATATACTTCAATTTCAGTCTCAGTGAAATGTTCAAATATGTAGGTAAATGGGACCTTAAGAAAGCCTGTTGTACCTATAAGTTAAAATCTTGACGGTGAGAACTTTTTCTTTTTCAATATATGTGTATCCAGTACCTTGGACTTATATGATTGGCTGTCCCTGGCTATTTCATATGCACACATTTAAGCCATCTTTAAGGCCAAGAGACAAATTTTACACACTGAAAGAAGTGGGAGTGTCAAACTGGATGAGTGAAAAAAACATAAAATACTCATATTGCCATTCTCTCCTTAAAATATTTGGAACACCAACTTGGTGTTTGGTTCTCCCATTTGACTCTTCCATTCCACTGCACCCTTGGTAGATACTGATGGAGACTGACCCTCCTCGGCAGCTTGGTGAGTTATCAGAGCATGCAGAAGAGGATGAATGAGCAGACTTGTCAGTGACATAGATGGAGGTGGCATCATTCTCATTTCACACTTTCCTCCATCATGTCTAGTCTGGCCGGTCTCATAGCCCTTTAATCACTTTCTGTATCACCAAGCTTTAACGCCCTTAATCCATTTATTCATTTATTTTGCATTAGAGCCAAATAAACATGTATAAAAACATAAATTTGTTAATTTTAATCCTTTACTAAAACCCATTTTTTTGGTGTGTGTGTGTGTGTGTGTGTGTGTGTGTGTATTTGAGATTTTGAGCAAACGTTTTTGCATGGCTTCTCGAGTCCTTATGATCTATCTTCACCCACTTCCTCCATCCTATCTCTTGTTCTCTTCTCCACCTCTAACACTAGTCTCTCCTTTCCACTGAAAACCCATGTGAACTTCACAGTTCCTGTTTGAATGGCTTTTAGTTTCTCATATGCATCAGGGTCTTCCTTGCTCTCAAGTCTTTGCTCCGTCTTCTTAGGGTACACATCTTCCTCCCCTCTTTACCCTACTGATTTCTACACACACTTCAGAGATGAACTTACATGTCGTCTCATAAGTGAGCCATTAATGAATTCTTCTTCAGTCTCCTTCTGGCTATACTGTAACCTATGAGGAGACAGATCACGTGTGATCACTCATTATAGTATCTGCTGTCTAGATAGGATCCAGCACTGCTCAATGAATTGATGAATCTAGTGAGTGTCAATATTGTGCCCATTATTTGTCATCAAGTGAAGTTGGGGGGAGTGATCATGGCAAACTCCCTACCCTGAGAGCGTTCCCTGTCTCAGTTGTAGAACAACTCAAACCTGGCACTCTACCCATTCATGGCTACAGTTTAGGGATAGCTCCAACTGCATAGAGCCTGTCTGGAAGTAGGTTTGAATGGTGAGTGAACACGAGAATCTCACAGTTAAATCAAGTCTCTGTGAGATGGCATCCATGTAATCAGCCACATTCCAGATAATTAGTTTCCCATCCATCTGGAGGTCGGCATATTGGAAGCATTTGTAAGGCAGGGTGATCTCTTTCCTTTTTCTGCATTAAAACACTGATCTCAACTTACAACTTAGTGGGTCATGAAGGCTGCCTGCCAAGCTAAACTGCTGATCTGCGGTGACTCTTCACTCTTAGGATTAGGTTTCCAGAGCTTGTCTCACATTGCTCCTCATGAGCACTCTGGAGACTCAGGCTTTAGCCCCAGCCTGACTAGTGGTTTCTTTGGGTGAAATTTTTTCCTTGGCCTCTTGGGAAACAATCATTTTTAATTGCCTAACAAGATAATTTTACCTAATGAGACTTGGGGGCATGCTGCAGAAGTTTCATTTTAAAACACACACAGACACACAAAAGAAAAAAAAAAGAAAATGCATTTAGCACAAGAAGAATGTCATCAAAGGGATCTGAGTGTTCAGTTGTAAACTAAGTAATGTAGAAAATAAGCAAGACAACAACAAAATAAAGGAGGTCAAGGCCCTGAGGAGAGCTAGCCAGGAAACTTAAAAATACTTACAGTCTTTCCTAACCCAGTTAAACCCCAGGACTCAACCTCTGGTACTCTGGTTCCAGCAGATAATTGAATGTTATCCTTATTGCTCATCCTCTCTAGGTTTTTTTTTAACTTCTTTTTCTTCTTTTTAATCACCTGCAAACAAAAACATCCTAATGTGTGTTCAGAGAGTTGATTAGGTTACAACAGTTTGCCACAGGTACAAATAGACAGAGAACATTTGAGAAGAGCTGGTCGTAATCACGGTACCCCTTTCCTGATTTACTCACCTGAAAGCAAGATGCCTCTTGAGCGATGACAATGAAGACAAAATGCTATAAACTGTTCAGACACTAGGAATGGAGCTTTAGGTTCTGTTCAAAGGATGTGTATATATGCCGCTGTCAATTCTGTTTCATGTGAATCATATCTGAAATTAGTATTTATAGTTATTATGTCATATACATGAAAGAGAAAGAACATCAGGATTCTACCCATGTTTGTATTATAGTCTTTTTGCATAACAAGTTGTATTATCTTGCTTTTTTCCATACCTCAAGATGCCTGCTTGTAAAATGGGAATTATGTAGTCATTTCCAGGGTAGTATGAGACTAAATTAGATAATACAAAGTCTATAAAAAGAAAGACACGTTCAAGAGAACTATTTTATAACATGCTAACTATAGTTAATAAAAAATACACATTATATTATTGAAAATTACCAGGAGAATACACTTTGAAAATAAGATATTTTATTTTATTGGTATGGGTATTTTGCCATTTGCATGTGTATGTGGGTGCATACATGTCTCTGCACCAGGGGCTTGCACTGCTTGCAGAGGTCAGTGAAAGTTATCTGATTCTCCAGAATTCAATGGTTGCAAGATACCACATGAGTGCTCAGAACTGGACCCAGGTTCTTGGAAGAGCAGCTAGCGTTGTTAACTTCTGAGCCACCGCTTCATCTCAGAGAGAAGGTTTGTAAGTACGTACATCGTTAAAAGAAATCTACATAGTAATGTATAGATCACTTAAGTTGATCTAGCCATTTTACAATGCATGCATGTTTAGAATATTATGAAATATATGATGGAAATAAGGACATGTCATCTGATATGTGGCTGGTACATGGCACATAGTTGCATGTGCTACATTTTAGATATTTTTATTTTAATGTGACTCGCATAAGACAACTTACTTACAAAATGTCTTAAAATCACCTTTTTAGGGGTCGTGTGTATTGAGTTTAGTTTAAACGTCTGTCTGTGAGGAGCGCTGCCCTGTCAGTGAATGTGCATTTCACTTAACTTCTTTGCAGAGTTACTTGATCTTTATTGTTCTTTGCCTTCACCTCTCCCGTTCAGTTGGCTGCAGAGCTAGTTATTTTTCTCATGTTTATTTCCAGATAGGAACTTTTTTTTTTATTTTCCAGAATAGGGAGTAAATGGAAGGTGGGCGTGTGAAGTGAGGTTGGTAAGGTTAAGTGGAAGCCAGAGGGTGAAGGACCTTTAACACAATTAATGAGCTTTGGTTGGAGGCTATGGGCACAGAAGAGCTCTGGAAGAGACTTGACAAACAAAAAAAGGTCTTACAGTTGGATACGGGGCACCTGAACAAAAGGAATGGAGTAACGAGGCTGCAGAAGTCAGTGTTTCCTTTCAACCTCTCTGTTTAATAGACACCTGCTGTCAGCACTTGGGATTGTACAAAGCTGTCTGTACAAATGAAAGTTGGGAGGATGTTTGGTGTATGTTCTCAGAGCTCAGAGGCCAGTTTGAGTAGAAAAAGAAATACATGTGAGTTGCATTTGGTTCAACCCAGTGCACAAGGAATAATAATACGCACCCCTTAAATAACTGATGACACAAAAGATTAAATAAATCCATTCCAGTGTTTTTGACAATTAAATGATATTTATTTTTATGTGTATGGGTATTTTACATGCACGCATATCTCTGCAGTACCTGCATGCGGTGCCCACTGAAGCCAGAGAAGGTGTGATTCTCTAGAACCAGAGTTACAGATGGTTGTGAGCCATCATGTGGGTGCTGGGAACAAAACCCAGGTCCTCTGGTAAAATCAACAAGTGCTGTTAGCCACTGAGGCATCTCTCCAGTTTCTGTTGTGGTGCTTTTAAAGTTGCCTGTAGTTGAAGTTTCCAGGGAAGATTGTTACAATAGTTTACACAGTTGAATTTGCAAATAAGATTTATCTCAACCATCCATCCATCCATCCATCCATCCATCCATCCATCCATCCATCCATCTATCCATTCATCCATCTATCCATTCATCCTTCCATCCATCAACCCAGCCTCTCAACATTGATTTATTGAAGTATTGTGGCATAGCAGACAAATCCAGAAAGGGAAGTTTGTCTTTTCACCCATCTCAAAGAATTGTACTCTACCATGGAGCTTGGTTTGTGGTGAAAAAGGCTTGAGTCAGTAAGAAAGTTTTCTTCTGTCAGAGACATCATTAGTTTTAAGACTTCCCACCATTTCCTGGGCCAATGATGAAATGAAATTCCGAGCAACCAAATGTGTTAGTGTAGTAGACACTCCTGGGTTTGGTATAGGAGTCCCATCTGCATTGTCAGAATTATGCATCCCATGTAAACCATTGTTATCTTTTTATCTTCTTAATTGCTGTCATAACACAAGAAGCAGCTGAGCTGGAATCACAGCTTTAGCTTGAACTGTGGGAGAGCTTACAACACTGGGGCACTGGTACTGATGCTTATGCCCCAGAGACAAGTCTGTTCCTTAGAAAACAAGTCATAATCAACTGAAAAATATATCTTAGTTTAGAAGACATGGAGATATGAGAAAAATACATCCTAGAAACTAGAAGTATAATGTATATGTATTAGTAGTGGTTGCTAAGGAGAATAATTTTCAGAAAAAATTCTAGAGAGCAATATAGGAAGAGCCTCAGCAACAAACAAGTTTGGGGAAAGATTAGAAGTCTTAAAAAATTGTGGTCATCCCAGAGACCATGCCAAAACTCAGAAAAAAAGAATAACTTTTCTAATCTGAGAATGCAAAGGAGGTCTGTGCATGTCCTGTACAGCAAAAAGAAGTTAAAGCAGAAAATAGAGCTTGAGTTTATAGATGCAGAATGTCTAGCTGCGTCAAGGTCTAGCTGCATCTAGAGCTCTCCCTGTCACTGTTTTCCTCTCTGTATCACTCTGTCCCTCTCTCTCTGCACTAGAGATAAAATCCCTGTACATTCCAGGCAAGTATTTATACTGAGCTACATTACTACCCCAAGATTTTAATTACGTCTTCTCAATGAGAGTGCTAGAGAATTCTTAGCAGCAGAGTGAAGGAGCTTGTTCAGAATATGGAGACATGTGGAAGCCAGAGCTAAGGTAATTTACTCATGTATTAAAAGTAGATAATGAAGGATATGATTATAAGGTCACCATTTCTACTTCATTTCCATGTTCCCTTCAAATTGAGGTGGAGGCTATCTTTATTCTTCTCCCACCCCAACTTTCCAGGACTTCCAAACTATTCAGTACTTTTCTCGATCCTCCATGTGTCTCATTTCCTTATTCATAAAACAAAAGTGGTGTTGACAATGCAGATTTCACAGTTTCATGATGATTAAAATGAATACTTGCACATAGGTATCACGTGTTAGGCACTTTTCAATCTATGCCTCCACGTTATTTCAATAAATACTAGTTATTATTCCTATTATTTTGTTTTATTATTTCTCTGTACAAAAATTGTTCATGTTGGATGCCAAGTGTGGGGGAAGTGGGATCTTAGCCATCTGCTCTTGCCAGGGCTCAGCCCACCCACCTCCTGGCAACCACAATGACAAGGGTGGAGAATTCTTCCTATTGGTTGGAATTCAAGACAAAGCCTGGTGACCCTGAACCTGGCTTGGATCTCCCTGCTGTAAGCACAGGAGGCTGTATTTTCTCTTTCCAGTTCTTCCTCCACCTTGAACCCACTTGGAAATAAAGTGGCTGGAGGCAGGCATGTTTCTTTCTTTGAGCTGTATGCACCACCGCTACTTCTCGCCCTTGCTCCTTGGAAATGAGAGGCCTCTTGGAGCATAACCACCAGTCTGGCTGTCTGCTCTAATACTCCTGTTCTCAGAAGCCCTTTGAAGTAGGAGATCCAGTCACATCCTGTAGGAGATCAGGGGATACTCCTTCATACGTACTCCTCCCTGTCTCTGTCTGACCTCCCTTTTTTTTGTTTGCTTAGTGTCTTCCTCCAAAACTTTTATTGCTATTCCATTCATCATAGCCAGAGCCCATCCTCTTTGTGAGGTCATTTTGGTGTTGTGTGCTCATCTCATTTACTCAAACTTCCCCTCTCTTTTCTTTTTGTCCTTTAAATGACTGTTTTTCCACATTAGAGAGAAAAGGCAGTGCTGCCTGAGGTTTAAGAGCTTATTCAGACCTTGGTTGTTAGAAGGAAAGGCCACAAAATCAGGGGTACTGAGATAGCTTAGCTGATTGATAGGCAGTGGGACAGATGACAAAGGAAGAAGCTATATTTGGTTGGATGGGAAGCATTGAATAACCCTTGTCCATCATGGCAGGGAGTCTGTCAAAATCATGCTATTTTGCTTTACAACTCAGATGTGGTGTTCTGGCCTTAGTCCAGACAGGAAAGCCTGTAAAAAGAAGTGAGGGCATTATGGGGTTCTTGACCGTCTTTGTCTGATGATCCCTTGCTAATAAGCTCCTTTCTTGTGTGCGTTATTTGCACGAATAAGACACAGGTCCTCATTTTCTACAGAAATTTCGCTACCATCAGCAGGGTAGTTAGGTACATCTCATTCCAAGTAGTTGTCAGCTTTCCTTGCCGTGAGTTATGGTAGTTCAAGATGAGATACAGCTGTAGATGTGTTTTTGATAAGATGAGCCCTGGGTCTAGCTTCAAAATGGGGTGTTACTCACTGGATGGTGAGGAAAAGCCATAGACTGGAGTGAACATGTGATCTCTTCTCTGATGAAGACATCCGGTTTGTCTGGAGTGAAGCTGTCAATAAGCCTTGGAGCACAGTGCTTCACTATCCTTGACTTCTCTGAAGTCTTACTTGTTTCTTTTTTCTAGCTGTTACTCAGGCATTTGTTTCTAGAAACATCTCAGCAACATGGATGATAACAGTCCTGGAGGACAGGGGCTGGTTCATCTTGGACTGTAAGCACCATGTGCTTAATTCCTGTGATGCTCTGGTTCATGGGCCATTGGTTCCCTCAGGTGAGTTTCCCTATGTTGACGTTGCTCTATGCCTCAAACAGCCTGCTTAGGTTCTCTAGGCCTAATTTTCCTCATATATACAATAGGATTGGAAAGGAGGTTGAAATTAATTGTGCTCAGATCGTTGCCTGCCTTGACACCCTGTGTGTGAAGCTGTCTTTCTTTTTTTTTTTTACCACTGAATATTACTGACATTTTTTGTTCTAGCTGAAAACCGCCGGACACAGACAGTATACTCTTTCTAAGCTGCCCACCCTTGTAAGATCCCATGAAATAACCCAGTGGTGAGGTTTCCACTTGCTTCCCACTTGCCTCTCTCTTCTGAGAAACTATGTTTTTCCTCATGTTTAATTAAGATCTTCCTTGTTGTAGGCAATTTCCTTTTCAGTAGGTTTCATGAATGTGGAGAACAATAACTAAATGCCTTTCTTATATAGAACATTTATATGCTCACATAGACAAGTTAATTTTCTTTTACAACCCTATATTTAGCCCCATTTGGGCCTCATTTCCATGCATTTGCATGTTGATATTCATATTTATGTAGATATATTCCTGGAATCAATAGAAAAGAATATCCTACACAGAAGGTTGGAAATGACAATTTATTCATAGAGCTTGATCCTAAGATTCAGGAGACGTTTACTGGGCAACATAGCCAAATTAAATACCAAGCTGCTTTTCCTGTTCTACGTGAAAATGGCCATGAATTATACTTTCTTATGTGTCTTCTGGTAAAAGGAGAGCAGAAGTAGAAGGTGCAGATGGGAGCTGTCCCCTGCAAGACTGTTCTGAAGAATGACATACGGTCCCTAAGACGTGTGAAGGAAGGAAATGGGACATGTGGGTGCCAGAATGTGAACCACTCAGAAGTCACTGCTAAAATGTGATATCCCTGGCTGCCACCACTGGGGCCCTTTAAGTGTGGTTTCCTTGTCTCCAACTTGGGAATAAAGGAGAGCTAAGGATGGTTGAAATAAAGATAATTATAGATCTTACCATACCCACGAGTCAGAACCCAGAACAAGCGACGCTAATATTCACCAGCCATCTACTGGCTGCTCAATGCTATACTGGTTCTTCATGTTTTCTTAACAGATCCTTTTAAAGAGCCATACTAGTTCACAAGTTTGAGCCAAGAAAATGTAGTTTTGAAATGGACAAGTGAAATGGTTAAACCGAGTAAATTAGAGGACTACATATTAAGATTATTTCTGTCTAATTATATCCTCTAAATAAGCCCCTTTCAAGACCAACAGTCAAATAGGTTAGCATAATTTTGTTCTGCCAGAAAACAACCATACAACAACCAAACAACAACAACCACAAAAGAACCTTTGCAGTTGGAAATAGCACATTAAGGCTTTATTAAAAGGTGTAATTCCAAAGAACCAACCAAACAAATAAACAAACAAAACAAAAAACATGCCAAAGAAAAAGTAGAAAGGTACACACAATGCAAATGGGAAAACAAATACAAGGGAGGCAGGTGACTGTGTGGGTCATGTCCACAAGAGCTAACATACAGCTAGCTAAAGGGGCTCTTTAGACAGGCCCTTTATCTCAGAGCTGTCAGCCCAGAGGAGGTAGGAGGTATCTTCCCCATCTGTTGTCTTTTGCTGGGCCACGCTGACTCACTTCAACTGCACTCTCAGGTGGCCTTGTCCGATCCCTTCTGGTAACTACCAGGAAAGTCATAGCCCCTTGTCTCCTGTGTGAGATCTCTTATCTGAAATAAGAAGTGGCAGGGAGGAGCGGGCATAGTTGTGCTGGACAGCGCTGTTGGAGGTGTAGAAGCAGTCATGTCAGGAAAGCCAGAGCCTAACTGGCAACCAGAGATGAGAATGAGCCAGAGATACTAAGACATGAGATGCTCTGAGTTTATCTTAAACCTGGAGGCAAATGGAGTAAGGGTATATGCGGAAGTGTAAAAGCCGAAAAAGTGCCTGCAGATTTCCTTTTAGGTCATTCAGATCCAGTACTATCTCACACTAATTGGGTCTCCTTCTATGATTCTACACTAAGATGTCCTTGTTTCTTCTACTTTTTCAAGATGTAGCCAGGAACAATATCCTCAGCAGACTTGGGTAGGATTAGCAAACCTGGTTGGCTCTCATGCTGATCCTGTGATAATATATGATCCTCATCTACTTCCTCCCCATGGTCCATTGGAGATTTGCCTTTGCCTCGTACAGTCCTCTGTGTGCTGTAAGTTGCTTGTTTATTGACCTAGATGGTCATCCCAGAAGTGTCTGAGTCCTTAATCCTTACCTCTGGGGAATTTGTAGGTGTTCAGATTTACCATTTATGGCATCAAAAACTGTCAAAGGATACCACAGTGAACACCTGTTGTCAGGTACATTTTCTCTTCTCACCCTGTAGTAAGCCTGGAAATGGGGTCAATTTCATGGAAAAGTTCAATGTCTTCTTTCCTTACCTGCTTGTCTATTGATAGGGGATCACACAGTTTTCAGATGATACCACAGATGCCTGCTCAGTTGTCTTCCCTAAAGGATGGTAAAACTTCAGAGTAAATGTTGGGAGCTCAGAAAGCACAGATTCTTCTTACCTGTTTGATAGCCTCATACATGCATGTAATGATCAAATCCACTGCACATTCCAATTTTTCCAGTTTTTTACTTATCTTCCCATAGCTACTTTCCCTCCTAACTTAATATGCTCTAAAACAAAACAAAAAGGTCTACTTATTTCTTCCTATATATACATGGTTAGAGCCATACCAGAACATAGGTGGCCTCTTAGAGAAGAGATTACATTCCTAAAGAGACTTCCCTGCTCCAATATCCACCCCTCCTCCATCTCCACCCTCTCACTCCCCCAAGCTCTCCCCAGTCCTTCCCTTCCTTCCTCCAACCCCACCCCCAGTTCTACCCCTACCCCATGCTTCCCACTTTTGCCCGGCGATCTTGTTTGTTTCCAATTTCCAGGAGGATCTATATATGTTTTTCTTTGGGTTCACCTTGCTCTTTGGCTTCTCTAGGTTTGTGAACTATAGGCTTAATGGTCCTTTGTTTATGACTACAGCCCACTAATGAGTGAGTACATAGCATATTCACCTTTTTGGGTCTGGGTTATCTCACTAAGGATGTTTTCTATTTCCATCCTTTTGCATGCAAAATTCAAGATGTCATTGTTTTTTATGGCTGAGTAGCACTCTAATGTGTATATATTGCACACTTTCTTTATCCATTCTTCCATTGAGGGGCACCTAGACTTGGCTCTAGAGGGGATCCTAGTTGTCCACGGGGATGTCCCCAACTAGGTCCTAGGACAGCAGAGGAGAGGGTGCCTGAACTGGCCTTGTCCCATAGTCACACTGATGAATATCTTGAATATCATCATAGAAATTTTGTCCAATGGATGGAGATAGAGACAGAGACCCACATCTACATCAGAGCAATGGACTGAGCTCCCAAGGTCCAGCTGAAGAGCAGAAGGAGGGAGAAGATGAGCAAGTAAGTAAAGACTGTGAGGGGTTGGTGTACCCACTGAGACAGTTTGCCTGATCTAATGGAAGCTCACCAAATCCAGCTGGACAGGGTCTGAACGAGCATGTGATCAAACCGGACTCTCTGAATGTGGCTGCTAATGGGGGCGGACTGAGAAGCCATCGATAATGGCACTGGGACCTGTCTCTTCTGCATGTATTGGCTTTTTGGGACCCTAGTTTACTTGGATGCACACCTTGCTAGGCCAGGATGGAGTGGGGAGGGCTTTGGACTTCCCACAGTGCAGGGTACCCTGCCTTCTTTTAAGGCTGGAGGGGGAGGGAGGAGAGTTAGTAGGGGAGCAGGAGGGGAATGGGAGAAGGGGAGGAAGTGTAAATTTTTGAATGAAAAAAAAAAAAGAAAACAGACTTCCCTCCCAGTAGATACTGATTGTCAACAACCCCTCAGCAAGTAGTTCCTAAAATTCGAGACATTCCCACCCCCATTCATGCTGGAATTTTCTCTGGCTTACAATCTTGTGCAGACTTGGTGCATCTGCTGAAATCACACTCTGTGATGTCTGGAAAACACCATTTTTCTGCAAATTCTGAGCCTTGTAGGGGGGAGGTGTCACTGTGTACGTTATAGATTTACCTTTTGGGAATGAGCATTTTGTAGCCCCCTTTTCTCTGTATAGTCACCAGTTTTAGAGTCTCTGTTAAGCACTAACTACTCCAAATAAAAGTTTCTCTGATGAGCATTAAAAGATGCACTAATCTATGGATAATTGGATATATATAGATATATATTTAGGGGCAGTTTAACATTTTGCTTATTTAGCAGAGTACCAGTATTTTTTCATTGAGCCTATAACCTAACTAGTTATGCTTCTTTGTCCCAGTTAATGCATAGCAGTTGTGAGTTCTATCTTTTGAAGAGGGGCCTTAAACCCAATGTAAAGTTGTTGATTACTCCTATAACCTTTGTGCCATTGCTGTAATAGTGGCACATCTTTCCATAGCAATGATTATCGTAGTTCTCAGATATGTAACACTGGTACATATCTTCTCCCCTGGTAGCCTGCATAACACCTTCCAGATCTATGAAAGCTATACAGGAAGGATGAGACTTCTAGGTACATACTACCATGATATCTCCTATTCCTATGACTTAAATATGTGGGTCTTCAGCAATAGTATTACCATCAAGTTCTGGAGGATTACAAAGAGAAATGGCAATACTTTGTAATGTTTCGTGAGTCTATTGGACATCATTGACAGCAACTCAAAAACAGGTAACAAATATCTGCCATTGGATTTTTGTTCAATAGTCTAACGGTGTCTTGGAGAGGCATAGTCCTCATATTATAGAGTGACTCTATCCAGACTATGTTTTACATATGTAGATATTTTAGGAAGCTTCTCCAGTAGCTGGCTTCTGTCTCTCCCTCTGATTTTTGATAAACACGCCAAAACTATACTTTGGAGAAAAGATAACATATTTTTCAAATGATGCTGAGAAATCTGGTTCTCAACATACATAAAATGAAACAAAAATGAAATATAAAATTTGGTCTTCTACTTTGCACAATGCTCAAGACCAAATGAATCAAGGACTTCAACATGAAACCTAGAAGAAATTTCAAGAAATATGCTTCCGCTTGTAGGTGTTATTGTTTGTTTTTACTCTTTGGCTCTTTGAGGGGCCTGACGCCCAGTTTCTAAATAAACACAGAGACTTCTTAACTGTTACTTATGAATGTCTGGCCTTTGCTTGGCTTGTTTCTAGCCAGCTTTCCTTATCTTAAATTAGCCCATCTACCTTTTGCCTCCGGGCATTTTCCTTTCCTTACTTCTGTCTGTCTTACTTTCATTCTTACTTCATTCATACTTTCATTCTGACGTTTGGTTGGCCCCTAGCATCCTCCTCTCCTCATTTTCTTGCTCCTTCATCCTCTCCAATTTTTCCTTCCATTTATTCTCTCTGCCTGCCAGTCCTTCCTATCCTACCTCGCCAAGGTATTGGATGTCCAGCTCTTTATTAGACCAGTCAGGTTTTATACAGGTACAGTAGCACAGCTTCACAGAGTTAAACAAATGCAACATAAAAGAATGCAGCACATCTTTGCATCATTAAACAAATGTTCCACAGCATAAACGAATGTAACACATCTTCAACTAATATTCCAAAACATATAGGTATAGCTAAGGACTTCCTGAACAGGACTCCTGTGGTACAGGGTCTGAAACTAACAAATGACAAATGGGATCTCATGACAGTAAAATGCCTCTTTACAGCCAAGGAAGCTGTCAATTAAGAGAATAGGTAACATAGAATAGGAAGAAAAAAATCTTTGCCAGGTATACAGCTATACAGCTATATAACTATATGACAGAAAATGATTAGGGTTTAGGAAACTCAAAGAACTCAGAATAGATAGTTCAAATGGTCCCTTGGAGCTATAGGGAAGGGACAGTCCTGTTCTGCCATGGCCTTACATGGTTATAGTACCCATCTATATGGGTACTATATATAATAATATGCTAGATATTATTCCCTGGCATATTCTGGAACTTTTGATCTTGCTGTGATAGTGCTTATGGATAGTCAAGGAGTGTGACTCACTTGTAACTTACAATTCTGCCTAGAGTACTTGCCACCTCCTACCCACCCAGACTTTCAGTATGGTGTTACTAATATGGTGGGCCAGCTTGATGTCTTAGTGGGTGTGATGATGACTGAAGTCTCTATAGAATATTTTAAAACTTTTATTATTTTTAGGTGTGTATGCACATGAGGTGTGTATATTTTGGTACATGTGCCATGATGTGCATGCACAGGTCAGAAGGCAACTTTATGAAATCAGTTCTCTCCTACCTCTAGGGTGGTTCTTGGGATCAAATTCAGGTCACCAGGCTTTCAAGGACCAAATTCTTTACTCTCTGAACCACCTACCACCCCCATAGAGTATTTTTGACAACTAAAGCCTTATTGCAAAGTCAGACATTGTTTCATATTTATCCCCACATGATCTTTCTTATGGATTGCCACCTTCCAAGTTGCAAAAACAATATTACCCCGTGACACCAAGAGTCACAGTACCTGTGTGGAGTGGGAGGCTGCTTGTTTGTTTCTCGGCTGCCCAGACTCCCGACACATCACCTGTGAGTGAGCATAGGAGCAGAATTGTTACTGCAACTGAATCTGGTAGTGATGGAAAAAGTCAGAGTCCCTGGTCTGATTGGGTTTGTCACAGGCTGGGTCACTGCAATGCCTACAATGGTATCAGCTCTGGATACAGATCTGTGGTTATATTTCACCCCAAGGAGGGTTAGAAGATTGGGCATGTTAGATAGTAGTGGTGGGATTTTTCTAATGAACAATAGGCTTAGATCCAGAGAGCAGCTGGGACTAAATAAATCTTTGGAGGCAATATTATGTGGTTCTAGTTTGCAGAATGATAATGAAAGCAACTTTTATGAGCTGAGCTTCCTTTGTGAAAACTCCATTGTAGAATAAGCTAACACCCTGACAGGTACCTCTCGCAGTTACCCACATGCCTGTTAATAGCCATAGCAACAGTGTCTTCAGAAGCAGTATCTCCTATTTTGTCAGCCACTCTTTTTCCTCCTGGCTCTCAAATGACTACTACTTTCTAATTAGCAACACCACAATTACCTAGTAAACCTGCCCCAAAGATTTAAATTAAGAAAGGATTATTTGAATAATAACATGTACCCTATAGATATGTTGTAAATCTTCAATTAGATAATGCATAGAAAGTATTGGCTGAGTGTTTGATGCATAGCAACAACCCTGTCTCCAATATTAATGATGTCATCATTATAAGAGTTACAAGAAGTAACTATATGGAAAAGGTCAATTCTTTTGATTCCTAGAGATTTAGGATTTTTGCTGATACTGCATGTTGATTTGTGCAGAGCTGGGTTTTTGAACAATGTACCCAGTCTTTTGGATCACACAGTGCTCTATGGACACTCTTTCCTAGCTGTCTTCCATTCTGCATCAATTTGCATTCATTGTTCCATCTCCTGTTCATTGAGAGTCAGAATCCTTTTGAGAGCTTTTGTAAAATTTCCTACCTACAATCAGTGAGGTGGAATTCCCTTTACTCTCTGGTCTGAGAAATCTGTGCCAATCCATCCCATTGTGTCATGTTTGCCTGACAACCATCTCTTCTGACTTATGAACTCTGTGAGAAAAGAGTTGTATCTTATCTGTGATCAGACCTTCAAGGACTTAGTGAAGATTTAACATAAAGTAGGTGGTAATTGAACATGTGAATAAAAGCAACAAGTGAAATTGTGATAAACTGCAATTGCTTATGGCAATCTAAGAATTATTTATTCCTGTTTAAAAAAAGAGAGATGCAAAATCACAACACTTTCTGGGCGTTCCTCTATACCACAGTTTTCCCATAGAATCCTGACTGATGAAAAAAAAAACCTTTCTCATTTAGATCCTGATGTAATGTGACCCAGAACGAGAGTGGAAATAAAGAGGAAGGAATATTGTTTGTTTCCAAAATAGAATCACTCAAAGAAACAAAAGCATCAAATAATGTTGATTTGAAAGCATCTAATGTTCCCCTAATGTGGTCTTTACTTCATTGAACCTAGCTGAAATCATTGAAAATTTATTTCCTGGAGTTTGGCTTGTTAATTGACATTCTGACATCTTAGCATATTTTGAAAGGGGTGTAAGGATTTGCTAAGCAGTGAATTGTGTGTGTGTGTGTGTACATATATATATATATATATATATGAGAAGAACAGGTATAGACACAGGATCTATACAGAGAGGTGTTCTTGGACTAGATAAGCAGAACTTCAATATTTCAAAAGCAATACCTGCAGACACATTGAAAGAAACACAATGATGTGGGTTGGTAGGGTAATGAAAGAGGCCAAACTCACAAGTTTCTTTCCTAGTATTTGGAATCGTTTTTTACTTCATCAAAAGTTAAGCCTTGGGAATATATTGAAGATTTAAAGCCTTCCATCAATGTGTTGGGTCTGAGTATTGAGGATGATATTGAGAGGGTCTAAATTGGAAATCGGTGGATCCTTGTCACCCGTCTTTCCCACTGGATTTCAGCCACTTAGGAAATGGGCTTGAAGTTCAAAACAGACCATCACTTCTGAAGGGCTATATTAGTACTCATTATTCATCAGTGTTCAGGGATTCTTGACAGATAAATTCGTGGAAGCAATTTGAAGACAGCTAAGCTGAAACTTCTCAGTTTCCTTCTTGCTTAGAAACACACAACATATAAGGTCAAACATAATCTACCAAGTAGATATTTTACCAGCCATCAGAGCTTAAGTTATGTTCTCCTTACAGTGTCTGGTGCAATTGAAAGGTTGAGAAATTAAGGCAATTGTTCCACCTTTTGTTTATGTAGTCCAGCATGTGACAAGTTTCCTAGGGTTACTTAGAAGATCGCCGTCATCTTTCACATAGAGAAAAGTAGGTGGGATCAGATGATCCAAGGAAACCATACTGATTGGTTTTCTCCAGGAGGTAAAATGAAGTTCTCATTATTATAAAAACAGAGCTGTGAGCAAGAGGGAGAAAATATGTGGTTAGATAAGAGAAAATTATGCCATCAGCAGGATAAGATACACAATGACCATGGGTCAGTCAGAACATGTTCCAAGAGGAAGGGAGGACCAGGCCAAAGAAAACAGAGAGCTTTAGATACCTGTGACCAATGATCCCCATCTACCTATTCTATCTATCTATCTATCTATCTATCTATCTATCTATCTATCTATCTATCATCTATGTATTACATATATATGCATGCGTGTGTATCTATCATCTATTTTATATCATATGTATGTATGTATGAATGTATGTATGTATGTATCTATCTATCTATCTATCTATTTAATCTTCAAGTTCTGGTTTCTTGATTTCCTTGTGCTTTGAAAGTATATAAAGTGTTTCCCACCTAAAACTCCTGATTCTTGACAGTTTGTTCCTTAACCAAAATTTATTATCAATTACTCTTTTTTACTATTTTCAATTAAAAGATAATTATTTCACTCCCACTTCCTTTTCGTCCCTCCAGCCCATCCCATGTATACTCTCCAACCTTTCCCATTCTCCCACTCTCAAATTAATAACTTACCTTTCTTTGATTATTATTACATATAGACTCGGAAAACTGTGTTTATACATTTTACACACACTTATAATCAACAGGCAGATATTTCTGCTTCCCTCCACAATGGCTAGTGGTGATGGCACAATGTAACAATAGTTAGGAGAAGCAGCAAGTTTTTAAATTTTCTTTTATCAAAATTTCACAACATAAAATTTAAACGATCAAGAACCCATTAAAAATTAGCAGTTGTAACCCAAAGGACTTAAAAAGTTTAACAAGAGTGAGGCCAGAGTTGGTGTTTAAGTGGGGGAGAAGTGTTCAGTTAGAACCCTTAATTGGTAGCTGGGGCAGACAGAGTTAGGCAGCTAACAAGCTAGACAATTTTGGTGACATAAAATTAACACCAGGACACAGGGAAAACCTGTTTTATTTGCTATTTTATGTGTTATGTGACAACTTAATTAAACTTTGAAGAAATCCAAGCAGTTAATTCCCCAAAGAAATAAACCAAGAATGACTTTCAGGCCTGTCTCCTAAGGAGTTAGGCAAGGGAGTCCTTCTTCATTTTACAATGCCATAAACCCAAATTTTACTTTGAAATTATCCCATGTAATTAAATTGGCTTGGCTTTGCCTCCATATCTTCTCTTTTCTCATCTGGGGATTGACCTGAAGCCATTAGAACAAGGGGTCTCAATCTGTGGGTTGAAACCCCTTAGAGGTTCACATATGAGATATCCTGTATATCAGATATTTATATGACTACTCATAACAGTAGTAAAGTTACAGTTGTGAAGTAACATCAAATAATTTTATGGTTGGGGGTTACCACAACGTGTGGAACTGTATTAAAGTGTTGTAGCATTTTGAAGACTGAGAACTACTGCATTAGGGGCTATCTAAATGATTATAATATGCTAAATGCAATTTGAATTTTCAATACACGATGCACTGTGGAATCAACAGACAGATATTTCTGCTTCCCTCCACAATGGCTAGTGGTGATGGCACAATGTAACAATAGTTAGGAAAAGCAGCAATCACCACTACTACTATTACAACAAAGACAAATGAAATATTGATTGGGAAATGAAGGCCTTTAATGCTATAACAAACAACTCTAGTACTTTATTGTGCAACCAGAAAATGTATGGTTCTTATCCCTACTTTTCATCCTTGCAGGGTTTCCTGGGTATTCTGCTCATAGGGCCATCTTTTTATCACTGAGTAGATTAACAATTGTTTGAGTTATTTTTGGTTTCAATGGTGTAAGGAAAACAAGAAGAAGAAGAAGGGAAAAAAAGAAAGAAAGAAAGAAAGAAAGAAAGAAAGAAGAATCTAGCAATGAAAGCTTCCATTAGAAGTTAGCATGTCATGTCGACTTGACTGAGCAAAGACTATCTCACCATAACCCTTAGTGAGAAGTGGAAGAGTGTTTCATACATGCATATGCCCAAAGAAAAGAGAATTAAAACATTTTAGTGGGTCATTGCTGTGTTCCAGATTCTGGTATAAACAATATTTGTGCATGCATGCACATGTATGAATATCCACCTGAATACATACGAATGCATAGTTATGCTCATTTATGTATTTAGCTTACATGTAGATAGGTCACATTTATAATATAAACATATCTGTGCAGTAGAGTCAATGACTGTAAAGTCTAACATATTATGATGTGCAGCACAGTGCTCTCTCTGCAATTTAGCTCTACTCTCTCCACTTCTCATTTGTAGAGTGGGAAGGACCTCAGCATGGGTCAGAATACAAAACTCATGTGGCATGTTTGCACAAATGCTCAGCGAGTGCTAGTTAGTACTATCAAAAAGAAGTTTTAAAAATTATGTTGATAAAACCACTGATTAAAACTTTATAAACTCTGCTCAGAAAAGTCAGACTACTTTGGAATGAAACTAAAGTATATGGATATAGTTGACCTGTGTTTGGTTTCTGTATACAAGGGAGAATTGAGTTGATCATCAAGCATGTAGACATGCAGTCTCTTTCTCTGATTGTGATTGTGGATGTGACTCAGCTTCTTGTCATCTTGACTTGCCTACAATGAGGGGCTGTAACCTGGAATTGTAGGTTTCTTTGTAAAAACTCAGCTGGCTATTTAGATTGATATCCAGGTCCTCTGATTTATTGATATATGACTATTTTTGTGATAGTGTTACACTGGCTTAATTAATACAGCTTTAGAGTATTATTTGAAATCAGGTATAGTGATATTAGTGGTTTTTTAAATTATTTTTAAAAACTGAGATTATATTAATATACTTTTTTTTCCTTTCTACAATCAATGCCATGTACCACACTTTTCTCCTTTTCAAATTCATAGATATACCTAAATTTATACATACAACCCCATTACACACACACACCCATTATATACATATGTAACATTATAGACAAGCAGTGTTCTTATTATTCAGGATCGCTTTGGCTATCCTGGGTCTTTTGTGTTTCCACGTGAATTTGAAAACAGCTATTATTTTTGAGAACCCACAGTAAGATGAACACTTACTACCTAACAGACAATGTAACACATACACACACACACACACACACACACACACACAGAGAGAGAGAGTCACATTAGCCTCCTTCAAAATGTGAAGAGATGGTTAGGAAAGAGCAGCAGGTACTTCACAAGAGGCTAAAGAGCTGGCACTTACTCATTGACACTGTCAGGAGTGTGGTACATCTACAGTATACTTGGCATCTGAAAGTGGGGCTAGGATTGAGGAAGGGAAACTGAATATGAGAAGATCACTGAAAGGATTTTTAGGATAGTTCAAGTTGTTAGTAATAAGTATCAGGACTATAGAGGCATAGTTGGAGCTTCCTTCAAATTTCTGTAATGCCAGAGTTGAAGGAACTAAGTCAAATACAAGTGTGAGGACAAAGGAAGACCAAATTATCCTAAATCGACTTCTGTAGACTCGGGTTGCCTAAGTGGATAATGATGCCAGTTTTAAGAACTGGGAGACCCAAAGAAAGATCTGATTTGGGAAGAGATGTGAATAATTTATTTCTAGTATATTGCTTTAGAAATTGAGGGACACAATCTAACAGAGCAACCCACCAAAGTTGGGCATTCCAGAATCTGGAACTCAGGGGAGAGAACTGGCTGGACTTGGACATGTGTTTATAAGTAGCAGATGGTGGGAAGTTATGGCAGAGGAGTGGGGATGGTTTCTGGAGGTGGGGTGTGTAGATAAGAAGAAAGAAGATATGAGTGCAGATTTTCAGATAAACATGAAATTAGAGGGAGGGGTGGCTTAGAAGTGAAAGAAAAAAGAGGGGCAGACTGAGAGTTGGCAGGACTGTGGGTGCCAGACTGTAATCAGAGCTCAGTGACATCACAAGGCTCTGATGAGGCACAGAAGGTCTCCGAGTCAGAGGTTGCCCTGGGAGCCAAAGGACAAACGGTGACACAGGATGAATGTGTGGTCATGTGAGGGTACAGAGCCAAGGAAATGCTGATCAGTGCAGAAGATTTACTCTGCATAGGGGGTACAGAGCTTGATTGGGGCTTGTTTCTTTCACAACGAAAGACTAAGAATTTTCTAACACCTGTTAGAGTAGTCTTAATCAAGGAGAGGAGTTAAAGCCATGGAGATTGAAAGTGATATTACAGGTGACATAGTAGAACATAAAGGCTGACATGAAAGATATAAGGTAGGAATAATCAACAGATTTTGGAGCAGGGGGTATGAACAGAAACACTTTGGCAAGAGGGGAGGGAATTTGAAGTGACTTCTTAGGAGTTTTTCTGATAGTACCTGCCTTGGATTAAACCTGGGTTAACTTGAGAATGTTAAATATCTACTTTCTTTTCACTGTTTTGTTTTTGAAGAGTTCTAAGCATTCAGTAGTGCTTCCTGCCCAGAACCAGTTGGAACCGAGCATCTTGTGCATGGCTGGCATACGCAGCAGTCACAAGATGCATGGGTAATGCATGCTTGTTTTCAAGATTATTTGATTTTGTCTCAATTGCTGGTCATTTTCCTCCCTTTAGTAATTACCCACTAGTTGCTAAAATTAAAAAGGAAATTCGTTTCTGGAAAGGCATTCTGTGTCATAGTGTTTTTATCTGCACTGTCAGGCTCCGAAGCTAAAGTAAAAGGTTTCTTGCATCCTGCTTTGAACGGGAAGTATCTATAATTAAAACACCTCACATGTCTACAAATCCATGTATGTTTTCTGCAAAGTGAAGACCCTTTAATTTTTATGATGAGTGTCCCTAACAGAGTTAGTACTTACCAAATGCTCTTCAGTGAATGTGGAACACTTTTTTTCTCTTCTATCACGTATTTTTTTCCTCTTCCATCAGCATCAACTCTCTAATTTCCTGCATTTCCAATAAGAATTGGGCATGAATTATTATTGGTGTTAAGAATCACACTGTGTTAGCACACAAATCTCTCTCTTCCTCTCAGCTTATCAAAAACAAACCGCTTTTTATTTTTAGAGCCAAGTAAAGATTGGGAAGGAAAAAGAAGTGTGGAAGAGTGTAGAGGGAAGAAAAGGTAAAAGTAATAGAAGTGGTGAGGGAGGTTGAGAAAGAACGGAGTGAAGAGGGGATGTGTAGAAGGGGCTATGTCCACTGGGACATGAAAAGATGATGCAGAAGTGGAAGGAGGGAGCCTAGAATATGAGAAATGGGTGATCACTGCCGTGATGGACAGACCTCAAGGACAAATGGGGAGAATGAAGGATTAGCAGTTTCTACTGATTGCAGCAACCTCGCCCCATGACTGAATTTTTCCTACTTAAGAACCCCAGCCAACTAGGTCTGTGAAGAGAGGAGACAGTCTGTTGGCTGCTTAATGATTTATAACAAGTACACGGGAATGCCATTAAAAACTAATTCATCACCCACAGGCTACATGATTGGTAAACATCTGCTCTGCAGCAGGCTTCTCTTGGGAGGAGAATGGCTACGGGTTGAAAGTGCTTCTGCTTGTAGATGCTGCACTTGGGAGTTATGCTACAGGCCCCAGCATTTGGGTCGCTGGCTGTCCAGCCAAAGTGATTAATTAGGGTGATGCTTAAATGCTGCCTTTTGATCTACCATGTTCATGTCTAAAGCTTTCGCCACAGTTGACCACTCTCCCGAGTGATATGCAAATTAAAACATGGCTGCCCCCTACTCTGGAAGAACTGTTCACTGAGACGACTAAGCTTCCTAGACATGCTACATCTCTAGCTTTAAATTTACTGATGTGACCCTCTGTCAGACAGACAATCCCCAAACAAATGAGTTCTCAGTCTAAATATGCTCCTTTTTCCTGCTCTGGACTTGATAATGGCTCATATTCTTCTGAGATTGACCTTGCTTATTTTCCTTGACCTTCGGGCAATCTTATTGCAGACAGTTCTGATTTACTATTCCAGATAAAAATCTTATAGGTCTTGATGCTTTGCCCTGGATGTCCTGTGTTCATCTCTCTGTTAACCTGTGGGCATTGCAGATAGGTTTCAATATGCTTATAACTTCATATTGTTGTGGGTTGCATAGTGTTTGCTATGAAGATGTGCTAGTGTAGTAACCTTAGAAGGCCAGTTTATTTGAAAATGGGCATACTGCAGATGTGACCAGTTAAGATAATATTATACTGGAGTAAAGATCCTCTCTGGTGTTATAGTTATAAGAAGAGGAGAAAGGGGTTAGGGATATACATTAATGAGTAAGAACACTTGCTGCACAAACAAAAGGACCTACGTTTGAATCTCTACCACCTGCATATGAAGCTAGGTATGGCCTCATATGTGCATATAACCTCAGTGCTTGAGGGGAGGAGACAGGAGGATTTCTGGGAATCACTGGCTACCAGACTGGCTTCAGGGTCAATAAGAGATTTGTCTTAGGGGAACAAAGTGGCGAGTGACATAACAGGACACCCAGTGACCCAGTGTTCTCCTCTTGCCTCTGTGTACCCCGACTCTCTCTCTCTCTCTCTCTCTCACACACACACACACACACACACAAACACACACACACACACACACACACACACACAGAGAGAGAGAGAGAGAGAGAGAGAGAGAGAGAGAGAGAGAGAGAGAGA
>JAQHUG010000120.1:3209062-3223216 GCA_028555095.1 Dicrostonyx torquatus
CTGGAGAGGATGTGGAGTAAGGGGAACCCTCCTCCATTGCTGTTGGGAATGCAAACTTGTGTAACCACTTTGGAAATCAGTGTGGTGGTTTCTCAGGAAACTTGGAATCAACCTACCTCAGGATCCAGCAATACAACTCTTGGAAATATACCCGAGAGATGCCCAACCATACTATAAAAGCATTTGTGCAACTATGTTCATAGGAAAATTTATTTTAATGGAGCTACAGCATGATGCTAGAAAACAGCAAGTAGCTGTGTTAAACTCTGTATTTTTGTGTCTAGAATTTCTTTTCAAGCTCTTTCAGGTTGTCAAGTGGATTTTAGTTTGCCATGTTGAGGCCAATTTGCTAGGAGAGGTTTCTGGTTGGTTCCTAGCTGCTTTAATTAAATCACTGCTTGTCCCATTAGCTCTAGCTTCTTATTAGCTAACTCTTATATATTAATTTAACCCATTTCTATTAATCTTTATATCACCATGTAACTGTGGCTCTCTGATTAAAGTTTTCCAGTGTCTGTCTCCAGTGGGGCTACATGGCTTCTCTCTGACTCCACCTCCTTTTTCCCAGCATTTTGTTTAGTTTTCCCCACATAGCTCTGTTTCCCTATAGTTCTGCTATAGGCCCAAAGCAGTTCTTTCATTAACCAATGATATTCACAGCACACAGAAGGGATTCCCACATCAAGAGAGAAAGAATTACATACTTCTGAATACCACATATGCTCACAGACACAAAGTAAAGAAGAGGAGATAAATGCAAAATTATGAGAATAACATTCAAAGCTAGAAACTGAAGAAATATGCCTAGAAGAAACTAAGAAGTCGAAGCTAAAACAAAGTAAGTGAGAAAAAATTTGACAACCTAAGTATTGCCAGTAAGCTAGGATCTAGATGAGATTAGGAAGCATTCCTTCTTTAAGAGAGAACACCAACCTATATCGGAATTCTAGTATGAAGAATTGTGAACTGATGTTTCTGTATTTCTATATATTCTGTTTTAAGATAACCATTTTGTGATACTTTCTTAGAGATACCACTTCCTTAAGAAAACTTTGTTTTTATTCTAGTTTGCTTGAATGTCCCTTTTAACATCAGGGAATTTCCTCAGTCAAGACTGGAAACAATTTGGAAATAACAGAGTAGAAAAAGTAATCAATTGGATGAAATTTGTTAAGCAACCCATGTTTTGAAGGGAGCATTCTGAGCTCTCAAATGGACCATTAGAGTTTGAGCATAAGAAAGAAGATGATGGTAACACAAACCATGTGGTAGCAGTCCAATATTAGGTAGTTACTGGAATTTTTAAATGAACTTTGAAAGTAGGATTGATATATTTCTTCATGATTACAACAGTGGTTGCTGCTGTTGTAAGAAAGACTTTCCTCGAAGTTCTTAAGAAATTACTATGGACTATGGAAAAGATAGCAAATTTATCAACATTCATGGATAGGGCTAGAAGGGTAACAGACTTTGTTGTCTGTCTTTGTTGATCATTTAGGATTGGGACCTTTGTCTGTTTCAACACTGTCGTAGATCAACAATGTTGAGTTATTCATTTCTCCTTTTGATAGAAACTGTATATACTTTATTTCTTCATCCTTGGCTGCTGAAGTCATTGTTTCATGATTAGTTGATATGCCTCTTGTGGAAATAAGTTTTCTTCGCATTTTGGATGATTTTCATGTCTTTTTTCAGAGGTCCATTCTCACTTCACAATACCTTTGAAGATTTCATTTGAAAATACAGCTTACTGATACTTCAATAATATCTTAAATTTGGTGGAGGACAATAAAATTTTTTTCAGGATAAGATAGTCGAAGAATTTGAAATAACCAGAAAATGTCTCTGAGGTATGTTGTAAGAGGAGGTATGGGTTGTATTCCCGGCACCTGAGAGGAATGCAGACCCTTTTGTTCCCAGCGCCTGGCTCCTGACTGCGGCTGCTATCTTATGCCCGAAATAACCACAAGAAAACTGTATTCATTTAAACTCTGCCTGGCCCATTATCACTAGCCTTTTCTTGGTTAACTCTCACATCTAAAACTAACCCATTTCTGATAATATGTATCGCCACTTGTCTGTGGCTTACCGGCATGAGTCTAATCAGTGTCCATCTAGGGCTGGAGAATCATGGCATCTGCCTCACTTCCTTCTCTCCCACCACCTTCTGTTCTGTCTACTCTGCCCACCTAAGGGCTGTGTCCTATTCTACAGGCCAGGCAGTCTTTATTTAACCAATGAAAACAAAGAAATATAGAAAAACCCTCATACACCAGAGGTAGTTTAAGAATGACCTACATAGACTCATTTAGGTTTGGCTTTGTTGAAGTAGATGTGGCCTTGTTGGAGGAAGTATGTCACTAGGTATGTACTATGAGGTATCTAAAGACCATACCAAGCCCCCCACCCCTTTCTCTTTCTTATGCCTTCAGTTCAGGATAAAGAATGCTAAGCTATTCCTCCAGTACCATGTTTGTTTTCATATTGCTATGTTCTCCATCATAATAATAATGGACTAATATTTGAAGCTGTAAGCAAGCCCCTAATTAAATGTGTTCTTTCATAAGGATTGCCGTAAGACAACCAACCATAAGGTTGCAGTATCTCTTCAGAGCAACATAACAGTGACTAAGACAGAGGTTGGTATACTAAGGAGTTAGGCATTGCTGTGATATCCTTAACCATGATGTTTGTTAGAGGAATATGAAAGACCTTGGGACTTTGAATTAGAAAAGCAGTTGGATACTTTAAATAGGACTTACTGGGCCATCTGAGTAGGAGTGAGGACAATGATGCTGAGGGTGATAAGAGTGCTGATGACCTGATTCTAGGGGTTTAATAGGGTAAGACTATTAGTAAGCAGTTTAGAGACCATTCTTGTGATTTTTTGCAAAGAATGTGGCTGATTTTTGCCTTTGTTCTAAAAATCTGTTTGAGGCTAAATTGAAGAGTTTTTGATTATGGCATCAGCAGAAGACATTTCAAGACAGCCTAATATTGACTCTGTTGTGTAGTTATTAGTAATTACTCTTATGCAGGTCTACAATGAAAAGAGTAAAATGGAGCAAGGAGACATACAAAATATATAGTTTGAGGAAGAAAGGGGCACCAAGAAGTATATTAGAACTAAGTCTAGGGCTCATGGAGATTAAAGTTTTAAAGAAAAACCTCATTGTAAATGGAATAAAGGAAGTGGTGACCTCATGGAAAACACTTCTGTAAAATTTCCAACTTGTAAAAGGAATTAAATAGAAACAAAAACAATGAAGAAAACAGACCACAACATATTGAAAAAGTGGGTGAAGTTTTAACCCCTTCAAGTAGCAGAAATTGGGAATTTTGTCTATGTGGTTCTGGTATTAGAGTCAAAGATACAAAAAAATGGATTGTGGAACCTCCCTCTCTGACAAAGGAAAGTTGCTGAGGCCAAACATATGTCAGGGGTGTCCCTGCATGGAAGCCCAGAGAGATTATGGCAAGAAGCTGTGAAGGTTAAGCCTGGATTATGTTGGAGATCCCAAGACTGTGGAGATACCCAAGTTATGGGATACCTGCCAAAGAAAGCAGGAAGCTGGTTGTAGAACTGGCTCAAGAGAGAGAAGTGTGTTGGAATCAACAAAGCTGAAAGGATCCGGAGATCTGAAGAATACTTTGACATCAAACATGGAGACAAAGAATTTGGAGTTGACCCAGCTGGGTTTAAGTCTTGCTTTGGTTCACTATTTCCACTATGCTTCTTTCCTCCCTTTTGGAATGGTAATGTGTATTCTGTGTCTTTGTATGATGGAAGTATGTGAACTGATTTTCGATTTTGATGTTGCAAGGGGTTATAGTTAAGAGATTGCCTTGAATCTCAGAAGAGACTTTGAACTTTTAAATAATGTTGAGATTGTAATAGACTGTGGAGACTTTTAAACTTGGACTGAGTACATTTCAGATAGGATTACTAGCCTATGAGGGCCAGGGTGTAGAATGTGGTGGTTTGAGTAAGGATAACCTCCACAGCCTCATACAAATGTGGCCTAGTTGCAGTAGGCGTGGCCTAGTTGAGGAAAGGGTGTCACTAGATCTGGATCTAGAAAGCTCACCTACTTCACCACCAGACCTCCTTGAATGCTGTCATTCTTCCTATTATGATGTTAATGTAGTCACCTCTGAGGCTGTAAACCAGCCCTCAGTTAAATGGTTTCTTTCATAAGGGTTGCCTTGGTCATGGTGTATTTTCACAGTGATCAAACCATGACTAAGATACTCTTTTATTTCATAGAAGACAAAAAAGAAGTAGTTTCACTAAAGTTATGCTGCTTGATCAATGTTCATAGCAGGCCATTGCAGTCATTGAGAGTTTTGGATTAAATTCTGGCCCTGGAGTAGATGTGTTTACTAGTTCCTTCACAGCACCCATATCTTAGTTTCTCATTTTTTTCTCTGTGTAGTTCTGGCTGTCCTGGAACTCATTCTGTAGACCAATCTGGTCTCAAACTCAGAGATTCTCTCTGCCTGTACCACCCAAATCCTGGGATTAAAGGACCATGCCACCACCGCCTGATCATTCTCAACTTTCAAAGTATCAAAGTAATTACTTTTTCTTATGCTTATCTCAAGAAGATAATGAACCATGATAACACAGTACCTGGTATATCAACTACAAAAATAAAAACAAAACAAACAAATAAAAACTAGTTGATGATAGCCATTTATTAAGTGCCAGGTATTAGTCCTAGTGCTGGAAGTTTAGAAAAGAACAAAGTAGACACACCAAATTCTTGTCTTTATGTAGGTTATATTTTAGTAGACGACAGACCATCTATTGTAAAGTCAAACACATATATAACATAATATCAGATAGTGAACATAACTGAACTATTAAAATAAACTAAAACAGTTTAAATTAAATCATAGATGTGTTATATATAAAGGCTTGTTTGAAAAAAATCTATTTGCCAAGGTTAGTTTGACCACAGATATGAACGAGAAGCAACATTATCATAATACTTATTGTTGATATATTACCACCATCACCATAATCATTATTATCACATCACCATTACTACTATCATAATCACCATCATTATTGTCATCACCATTATCATCATCATTGCCATTATTACCACCATCATTGTCTCTGTCACCACCATCAACACCATCTCCACCACCAATATCGCTGTTACCAATATTATCACCATTACCACCATCTTCACTTTCTCATCACAGCTGGACCGAGGCTTTTAAAGCTCAAAGTACCACTGTTATGGCAAAACATGGCTACCTCCCAGTGGCTGGAAAGTGCAATTTATATGCCACAACAAACAAAACACTTGGGAATGTAAAGCTAGTGTCCTTCCTTGAGCCCCACATAGAAAAAAGGTAGGAAAGTAAATAAAATTGGATCCCTTTTTAAATAGAGTAAATAATATCTTTATGTTTGGAAAGATGGACATATCTGAACCTTTCAGTCATGGTCACTAGACTGCATTGTCTTATCTTTTCTTCTGGAATATGAGTGAGGTCATTCTGATGGCAAAAGCTACTATGAAGCAGTCAATACAGTGCAAGTGTTGGGAACACAAGGCTTGGAAACATGCTGTTGTTCATACACAATGAAGGCATTTAAATAGCTGATGTGTAAGAATTCCACTCATGACTTGAAACGTCTATTTCCTCAGTAAAAATGATTTAAAAATCATTATTTTAAAATTAAATTAGATAATAATTAACATACAACACAGTGCTTGGCACATATTAGTGCTTTAAGAATAGTAGCTTTATCATTCAGTGTTTATAAGGTGCATGGAATATGAATATGAATGAATGAAGATGACCTATGAAGGTCGAAGAATATATATGGAGGGCTAAGTCTAGAAAGATTTGTGGAAATACACATAAAATATAGACCACATAAAAAATGAAACCTATGTCTGAGGGATTTGAGAAAGATCTCTGGAATATTTTTTTTAAATTTTACTCCATATCAATCTTTATGCAATAGACATGTGTAAATACAAGTGTTTACATACATATAAGAAAAGATACATGAAAGAAATATTAATTTACTATTGCTAAAATCACACTGAAACCCAAATCCTAGTCACAAATGCTATTTAAGAAGACCAAGTAAATATCCATGACAAAACAAGGTTACCCTTGCTTTTTGAATTCATTTTTCTGCCAATAAATTAATAAAGTATACCTCAGATTCACAAAACTCATTACAATAGTTTGCAATTTAAGGACATTTAAGTAATGTTGAATTTTACATCATTTAGTCAAAAGTATATTTTATACATGTTAATATTACATTGTTTATTAATAATGATTTTATAAGTAAAATATATATTATTAAAATATTTCCTGCTCAGATTTGACTTCCATGTACTCAAAATTTTAAGTTTGTAGACCTTTAAAAGAACACGGTAATCACTGTCAATACCTGCATGGTAGATTTTTCTTCCTATACATGGCACTAATGGAAGACCAGTTCAGTTTCTCTCGGTATTTTTCTTTTTTTTCTTTTTTTTTATTGTTAAAAGAAAAATTGACATTTACTCCCCTTGTTCCCGGCCCTCCCGCTCCCCCACTACCCCACCACCCTCCCCCTGCTTTCTTAAGATGGTGGAATATTTTTATTATTAACAAGAGTTTAGATTCATTTATCACTTATAGATTTTGCTTGTACATTTCAGGACTGTATTACATGTGTTCCTATCTATATAATTGCATAAAAAGATCATAGTTCAATCAGCTAATTTGGTTATGAGCAGATATAAATATCTGATAGGGCACACTGAGATTTAAATAAGTCTTTAACCTTGAAGACGGAAAGCTGTATTGGCTTCTAAATAGATTAGTTTTTATACCTGTCTCCCAGAGTGAATGTGGTATCATGGATTTATCCATGACTTCACTCCATACTGACTCCTCTGATTAACAACCTACCCCTTGGGCTTCATCATTCATCAATGTTTAAAAATTTTAAATCTCTGCATATTTTTTACAACCTTAGAGAAACAAACAAAATGATAAAGTATTTGTTAAATTAAATACTCACATGTTATGATGCTATTATAAAATAAAGATGATGTATGTATTTCATGATTTTCAAAGAATTGTTTGAGGGTAATTATTATAATTTCTCTTGTTCCTTACAACATCTCATAAATATGCATTTGAGACTTCCCAGGACCTGTTATTCAGTTGTAATAAATTAATTTATTTCAATGACTAATAGATCCTAATATATTTCTTGCAGCTTCCCAAGAGCATTTATATTAATTTTTATTTGTAATTCATGGTGATGCCAAGAAATCACTGTGATTTTCCCATATAAACAGATGAGGAAATCTAGAGGAGAAGAGTCATAGTAACTTTATCAATGACCTGTGTTGCTAAAGGACAGGTAGAATGAAGCCACACATTGTCAGGCTTGGACAAAGAACTGCCACCCTCACTATGTTGTCCTATCAGACACTCTTAAGCTCAAGGGGCTTAATTAGAACAATTATTGGCTATATATTTTACATGATTTCATTAGCTATATTGTTTCAAAGCTAGATTCTGAATGTGGATATAAGGAGTGATGACTTCTTTTTGCTGTAGAGACTAGTTTGGCAGGATATAAAGCTATGAGCCCTTGAAAAGATTGTTGGTCTGAGAGCATCGTGGACTTAAAAGGTTGTGCAAAGATGAACATGCTAACTGGAGTATGAAGGATTTGGAGGACTTAATCAATGTGGTAAGCCACTTTTTTTATTGTTAAAAGAAAAATTTACATTTACTCCCCTTGTTCCCGGCCCTCCTGCTCCCCCACTACCCCACCGCCCTCCCCCTGCTTCCTTAAGGATGGGGCAGGATACCATGCCCTATGGGAAGCCCAAGGCCCTCCCCCCTCCAACTCGGTCTAAGAAGATGTGCATCCATATAGAATAAGTTCCCAAAAAGCCAATACATGCAGAAGAGATAGGTCCCAGTGCCATTATCATTGGCTTCTCAGTCAGTCCCCATTGGCAGTCACATTCAGAGAGTCTGGTTAGGTCATATGCTCATTCAGTCCTGGTCCAACTGGATTTGATGAGCTCCCAATAGATCAAGCCCACCTGGAGTCTCTCTGTGCCTGTGCTGAGGTTGGTAAGCCACGTATAAGCGAAGATAGTTCTTTACTTGCAGAAATAAGGAAAAGTTGCTTTAAGTTACTATAATAAACACATTCTGTATGTGATCCTTAATCTTTTCCCTTCCCTGCCTTACTTTCAGTCTGGGAAACTCACCTAAGACCACTTTAACCTCTTTTTCTCTCCTGCTCTATATTGAATATAGCCAGTGGGAAACAGCAGTAGAAGATGAAAAGAGAGAAGGGGTGGAGCTTTTCAACCTAGGACAAAGAAAAAAATAGATGAAGTTTTAAATTTATCCTTAAAAGTCAAAATGCCGACAAAGGTTTGGTTAAGTAGTGATCATTAAACACAGCAAGGGCCAAAATTAAAAGCTTCTACAATTTTAACCTTATTTTATGCATATATTTATTTATTATCTTGTATTTCATAAAGTAGGCAATGTTGTGATTTTAACAGGTAGTCGAGTGTTAAAAAGAGACACACATGAATTTTCATCGTGTGTGCTTAATGCATTAGCTAGTTTAGAGTGAGCTACCTCATCCAGAAATCTGTTTTTATGTGATTACAGTAAGAATCACTTGGAGATTAGATAAAGTCATGATAATGCATCTCAGTTTGCCCAGAACTATGGTCATATGACTTGTACCATTAAAGCCATGGTCTCCTGGGAAACCACGGATTGTTTATAATCCATTTTGAGAATGCAAGTGAGGCCATGGCAACAACATCTTAATTGCTAATATGTTCACCTTGATGATGTAAAGTAGTGGTAGAGAACTATAAGTATCCAGTATCTAGTATCTCTTTCTAAATTTCTCTGATTCCTGTGTTAGAAATGTCTTACTTCTCTGAAGGAAGTGTCTGCCACTCCTCCAGACAAGCCAGCATCTTGCTTGATGGCTCTAACAAGTCCCTGTATTGCTCACATTGCGTCTACCTCCCCTCTTAAAGAACCCTGCATGCCTATAGCTCCTAAGCCTGATGCCTGAGTCATTTGATAGGTAGAAGGTTATTAGGGATTTGGATATTTACTTTTATTTCTCCAGATTCTAACACTGTGCCTGGCATAGGGTAGGTAGGCAATGAAATTTTACAGAGGAATAGGTGAATGGAAAGATGGATGGTTAGATGACTGGAATTTGATGTGCAGATAGTCGTGTTACTTGCAAGGTGACCTTCCTTGGAGGAAGTGATTTGAAAAACTATCTCTGAACTTTTGGTACTGGATGCTTGATGCAACAGTGAAGCATGTCCGTATTCATCAAGAAAAGCAATGCAAAACTTTGTTTAGAAGAGAATGCCTCACTATTGCACATGTCAAGAGGAAGAGATGAGCATTCTGGGACTTTTCTTCTTCCATTTAATATTTCTTGGCCCTGAGCAACTTTGTGTTCTTGTATGTAATGCAAAAATATGTGCTGACTTTGATAATGAGCCTCCTGCTTTTTGATAGCTGTTTCACAAAAGTAGAAGAAGACTCATGCTGGGAGTTTCCATCATTGTTGTGCTTTGCTCTTACTGAAACATGGGAACCAAATTATCTGCCTTTTCTATCAAACAACATTTGCTCAAGTAATCTCTGCCCTGAATTCCGTTTTTCTTAGTCTAAATCCATGTCATTATGCATCATTCAAATCCTGAAAATGCAATAAGTGTGGAGACTAAAGTGTGCATCAGCCCTCATTGATCAACATAATGATTCTAAATGTATTTGATATAAAATAAATATTCTAATTTTGCTTACTCTTCATTTTTTTTCCTTGCAAACCGAAGCAAGTCACAGTGCCTTGGGGAACTGAAATTCTGCAGTTCTCTGCACTTGAAACATATAATGAGCTGGAGCCAATGGTTCCACACTGCCTGGGTATAGAGAACACTGGGTCCCTGTTGTCTATATGGAATGTGCAATGGCTAAGGTCAGTGACCGAGATCAGCGGTCAGTCACTCGGGAGCCAGTCACAATGATGTGTGCTTCCTGGTCTACTCTCCAAATACATTACTAATAACAGACATTATTCACTGACCAACTTTTGGACATACTGACAGTCCTGCAGTTTGATCAAAAAGAACACTGTATTAGGTATCTATTTTTTCCAGCCACTAAAAACCTGAATGACACTGCAAAGCTAAACACTTTTTTTAAAATTCAGAATAGCAATGTTTTCTTTCATAATGAAAGTTGATGAATATAGTTCTTAAAATTTAAAGCAAATTCTGTTTCTTTGAAGCTGAGGGACCTGGACTAGCCTCATGTTTTACAGTTGATGGTCTATGGATATGTGGAGTTTGGGAACATATTCATGGGTGTGCTAACATGTAGTGTAGGATTTTTATATCTTCTTTTTATTTAGAGAAATACTTCAGAAAATTTTAAAGCTATTATGAAGCATGGAAGCCTAGAATGGACACAACTGTCTTCTGCATGACTGCTCTCTAGGTTTTCCTGGCACCACCCTTTGTATTAACTTCCTAAAGTGGAAACCTTAAACACCAAACCTTGAATTTTACTTTTTATTTCTCTTAGAACTCACAAGACCTTAAATTTGGTAGTCAATGGAGAAGAAATCATGTCTTTCTCCAGCATTTGGTGACTTTCTGGAATGACTAAGAATGATTGCTCTCATTATTCATTGGTCCATTTGCATATCCACAGCAAATCATAACTATTCCACCCTCTGAGGTAAGCAGGTAGGAAATTATACAGTCAATAGCCTTTAAGTTAACTGCCCACAGGGGCATGGCCTCTTATTCGATTTATGCCTATGTAAAGCATGTGTCTGGCCTATTTTCTGGCTGTGGGATTCGGTTTCTGTTCTTCGTTCCAGCAGAGGATTCTGATTTGTGAGTCTACCCCTAAGTAAATAACCAGCTATTATTCACAATTCTGAGCTAGTGTGGGATTTTTTAAGTGTCCTTCTTCATCTGGTGCCCCACATGGGGTGCCAATCATTGGAGGGAGGGGGCCCACTTGTTCTTCCTGGCTGCCCAGCCAGCTTACACCCAAAATAACCACACAGAAACTGTATTAATTAAATCACTGCTTGGTCCATTAGCTCTAGCATCGTATTGGCTAACTCTTACATATTAATTTAACCCATTTCTATTAATCTGTGCATCATCATGAGGTCATGGCCTACTAGCAAAGTTTTAGCATGTCTATCTCTGGCTGCTCCATGGAGTCTCTCTAATCTGCTTTACTCCTCCCATGCTACAGGCCAAGCCAGTTCTTTATTCATTAACCAATAAAAACAACACATAGACAGAAGGACCTCCCACACCAGGTTCCAGGTGCTTTTGGAATTGTATATTTGAGATATACATATTCATAAGGATGTACTGAACATCTAGCTCTATGTATCTAAGTATCTATGATCTATTTATCCATACATCCATCACTGATCACCTATCTACTGTGATCTCTCTCTCTCTCTCTCTCTCTCTCTCTCTCTCTCTCTCTCTCTTTCTTTTCATCCCTTTCTCTCTCCCTCTGATTCTTCTAGTCCTCTTATCTCTGTGGCTTCTTTAGTCATTCTCTACCTTAGTTTTTTTAGATGAAGTCTTTAACTGAACCTAAATAGAACTCATTAATTCATCTAGCTTGGCTCAGTAGTGAGTGCTAGGGATACTCCTGTCTTTGTCTCTCCGATGCTGGAATTATCTTCTGTATATGGTGTTTTTTTTAGGTGTGCTGTGGGCATCTGAACTCATGCCTTCATGTTTGTTTGGCAGGCCCTTTCCTGACTGAGCCATCTGTACACCCCTGGGCAGGTGCTCTTACACTGAGAATGTCTTTATATTGCAGTCATAACCTCAGTCTGCATACATGGCCTCACTGTTACTCTAACTTACCTCTAAGCTTTTTTGTGTGCTCAATTCACAGAGAATTCAGTCTTTGATTCTGTTCAGAAATTTCTTTATCCACACTTAAAGATTATTAAGAAAGAAATGAAACAGTCAGAGTAATGGTCTTGATAACAGTCTTGGTCTTTATAGGAAAAACAGCTTCCTCTAACTATGCTTATTTATTTGTTTACATTTTTCTATAAAAGACTCAAGGAGTTTTAGAAATGAAATCATATTTGAGCACTGAAGTGCTAAAATCAGTAACAAGGAAAAATGTAAAATGTCAAAGGGCAAAATCCTTTCAGATTTTGGAACTATAAGCACAGATCATCAAAGAAACCTTAGTTCCAGAGTCCTACATCCCAGGTCATATCCCAACTTCATCACCTCTGTAGCTTCAGCCTTCTTTTTTGCCAATTGACCTGCTCTGTCTGCTACCTATGGGAGTTGAGTATAAAGATGTGAAACCACAAAGGGTGATCTTCAGTCCCTGGTTACACATGTTAGGCCTTTGTGAGTTGTCACTTCAGCAAGAAGGATAGTTGAACAGATTGGCAACCATTATTCCTGGAAGTCCAAGACAGCTGTAGACACTGAAAAACACCATCTCTGTGTTTGATTTTAGAAAATAAAATATCTGATTTTGAACTTTTAAAATTTTGAGTGTGTATGTCTCTATTTGATGCTAGAGATCTACTCTGATTTCATGACATATACAACATGAACAGTGCCACAATAAACATGGTTGTTCTGGTATCTCTTCTCTACTGACTTCGATTCCTTCTCATATTCTTATGCGGTGTAGGAATTTCTTCTGTTTTTGAGTTGCTTTCATTGGTTGATGAATAAAGAAACTGCCTTGGCCTAGTTGATAGGGCAGAAATTAGGTAGGCGAAGAAAACAGAACTGAATGCTGGGAGGAAGAAGGGCAGAGTCAGAGAAGCCATGGATCCTCTGCCTGAGATGGACACTGGTTAGAATCTCTGGTAAGCCACTGCCAAGTGGCAATACACAGATTAATGGAGATGGGTTAAATTAATATGTAAGAGCTAGCCAATAAGAAATTAGAGCTAATGGCCAAGGAGTGCTTTAATTAATACAGTTTCTGTGTGGTTATTTTGGGTGTAAGCTATCCAGGTGGCTGGGACAAACAAGGGCCCCCTCCTTGCAACACTTATGAGTTTATACTACTGTATTATATGGCAAGGATTTTATTTATTTTTTTGAGAATCTCCATACTGATTTATGTAGTGGCTGGACAAGTTCATATTGTTAGCCTCAAGTTTGTAAGGTCTTATTACTTGTTCTTTCTCCCTTTGACTTATCCAAATGCCTAAATATTTGTAGGCAATTGTATTTTATGGAAGTTTTGATTACCAGTCTCTATTTCTAACTTAGTAGACTGATAAATGCCTAGGAAATCAATAAAATACACCTCTTACTGATTTCCAAATGATTATGGTTCCATGCCTGTCATCTAACCAATCGTTACTCTGTTTGTAGACTCATAACCTGATGGCAGAGCATATGGAAGAAAAGGAGTGGGTTTGGCTGGAAGAAGTGACTTTGGCTTTCAAGGGTATATCTCACCTCTGTTTTTTCCTAACTTTTTTCTCTGATTCTTGCTCATCAAGAGGTCAGCTTCCTTGATCTTTGCAACAGTTTTGGCATCACCATAGCCCAGAAGCCATGAGGACAAGCAACTATGGTATGAAATCTTTCAACTCCGGAGCCCTATAAATAAATCTTTTCTCTCTATAGTTTCTATCTTAGATATTTAATTAAGGGAGAAATAGGTAACAAAAATATGACATTATCCTGGTTAATGTTTAAAGTTTTAATGAGTATCACCTTTTGGTCATTCTTCATTCCTAGAACATTTGCTCTTGTAAGCAGTAATTCCAGAACAATTTATATACTATTTTTGGACTTTATATAATTTAATTTGCATAATTAATCTTATTTTATAACTTATTTTGTTAATTTATTTAGGATTTCTATTTATTTCATTTTTTTCTTTTATTCCTGATGCTTGTGGTCAAAATGCCTAGTGTCTTAGCTGGGATTTTTCTTGCTGTGATGAAATACCATGACCAAAAACAACTAAGAGAAGAAAGGGTTTATTTCTCTTAAACTTCCAGATTGACAGTCCATCATCAAAAGAAGTCAGGGCAACTGACAGATTATTTTTAAAGGCAAG
>JAQHUG010000120.1:3224070-3236075 GCA_028555095.1 Dicrostonyx torquatus
ACCTAATGTTACTGATCATATGCTGCATACTATACACTAGGTACTTCTGTATCTAGAGCATTATGGTTTATTTAACTCACTGAAGAAGATACTGTAGATCAGGGAACTTGAGGTCCAAAAATCATGAAATAACATCTTAAGCAAAAGACAAAAACAGTAAGGCTTATATTTGAATTCTTGGCAAACTAATTTTATATTCTCTATGTTTTATCACTATGCATTAGGTTATGCTTCCTCCTTTCATGCTTATTAAGAAGCTCATATTCGCAGGGCAGTCAAGAAACATGTGCAGAAAAAAAAACATGCTCAAAATGAAATGAAAACATGGGGCCTGAGCATAACTATCATTCCTTTGGATAAGTTATAATTCTTATCTGTTGTCAAGCTTGGATCAACAGATGTCAGGGCCACTGCTTGTTATCTGTACATTCTGTCCAGAGACTAAATGAATCAATATGAGGGAGGTCCCTACAATTGGACTCTAGACACTTTTGACAGCATCTGTGTGAAAAGGTTAGGCTCCCTAGGAGCCCTGGCAGGCAAGCTCCTATGGGTTAGCACAGATGACCAGGCTCAAGGACATCTGTTAGTGGAGGGAATCTTTAGCCTCTGAGGCTGGTGAAGAGCTGTGAGCCATGGAGAAATAGGAACAGGAACATTTATAGCTTGGGTGGGAGCAATGTGAAAATAGAAAATGTCTGTAATTACATTGTGACTGGAGTTTGCTCTGGAGTCAGTCTTTGGAAGATGCACAGGGTGCTATGTAATCCATCTGCTGATGTTTGGGTTGCCAGGAAGTAAAAGTATTCATGGAAAACAGAAGAGAAAGCCACAGGACTTCTGCTCAGGTTATTCTCTTATTGTTGTTTTCCCTGATGTTGGGACACGTTTTTAAAAGGCTCTCCATCTTAGGAAAATAGAATACATTTGTGTGAGTTTGTAATTATATGAACTCATTTTTTATTATATCTTCACACATCTCTATAGTGCTTAAGCATTGTCTCTCCAATGTGTTTAAGGGATAGGGTCTTCTATTCTGTTTTAATCTAATGACTTCAACACCATGACAGAACAAAGAATCTGAGGTCATTTTTGCTACATGCTGGGGACCTAATGATAGATGTAGCAGGGTGACAGATAAATTACTTTCAGCATGAGCAGGAATCAGAGGAGCATAGGACAACAGTGTTAGGGAAGGGAAGAAATGTATAAGGAATCTTATAAGAAGGTGCGTGGACAAGCTTCTTGGGTATTTTTCATGGAAGCAAAGAGGTCATCACGTTATATGGAAAAACAATGCCTGTGGGAAGGTACAACCTGCTTTGGGTATTTGTAAACACTCTGGGGTAAGTTTAGCAATGATGGAAGTATGAGTAGCAGTATGTATAGGAGGAGGCCACATTTTTGTTCCCGTCTGCCCAAAACTGAAATAATCACTCAGAAACTGTATTAATTAAATCACTGCTTGGCCAATCACTTAAGTGTATTGCTAACTAGCTCTTACATCTAAAATTAACCCAATTCTATTATTCTATATTTTACCATGAAGCTCATGGCCTACTGGCAAGGTTTCAGCTGGCAGCTCACGTCTTTCCCCTCTGGCAGCTACATGACGTCTCTCTGACTCTGCCTTCTTTCTCCCAACATTCAGTTTTGTTTTCCCTGCCCCGCTCTACTCTGCCCTATCATAGGCCACGGCAGCTTCTTTATTCATCAACCAATAAAAGCAACACATATACAGAAGGACTTCCCACACCAAGTATTGACTAAGAAGAACAAGAAATAGAAAACCATTAGGCTAGGAGAGAAGTGGTGTTTGGGGAATTGTTTCCAGGGAAAGCTCATTCAGCTTAAGTCCATGGTGTTAGTCACCCTGAGCTAGGACTCCAGAAAAATTATGCTTTAAACAAAGGTGCAGCCAGACAGGCTCCACTTTAGACATTTTTTTGGATGTTAGAAAATTTATGTCATTTATATGAGCATCAGTTTTGTCATCTTTTAGGTAAGAACATTCGTTTTTCTTTTACAATATTATTTTGGAAGTTGTGAAGGACAGAAGATGAAAATGTGGTACATACACAGAGTAGAATTTGAGTTACTGGTCATCGGAGTCCCATCGTCTCCAAAGCATTGTAGCCTGTTGGCATTTCTGTTATTTACCCTCCAGACACCAGACAGTAAGTTCCTGTTGCTGAATACAGCCCATGCTTGAATCTTAGAACATAGCAAAATAAATCTGGTACATTTTATCCCTACTTCACTGTAATTTCATAGTGCTGGAAAATGCTATGAGCACCATAGAAAAAGAAAAGCAACCATTGTCTTATCCAGACGTGAAACCTCTAAATCATAACAATGACTGCTTGGTAAGTTATGTTCACTGTTGCATTATTGGCATAAATGCCATAGGAGTAACCAACAACTTTCTGCTGGTATTTAATGCCCACTTTGCAAGTTTAACTCATGCCTGGCACTGATAACTGGACCCAAATCCACAGGTGCTTATGCCATAGACCTTAGAGAATAACCTATTACTATTAATCTGTGGAGTGAAGATAGTAATGCATCATTTCCTATGTTCTTATTTTTATACCTATAGGTTAGTGTATTTCTCAGTCCTCATCATGAAGCTTCATTTGTAGTAGATGCCAATTAATACAAAACCTTACAATTGATTAACATGCAAGGAATAAAGTATTGTGCAGAACTCAGAACAATACTAAATGGGGTATCTATACTGCTTTGTCTCCCATAGCCCAAGCTCAGAGATCGTTGAAGAGAAGGGGCCTTCGAGATTTAAGAGCCAGAGAGGACTGCTGGGAAACAGTGTTTTCTGGACCCAAATAGGGTCGTTGTGAAATGAACTGAGTAATGAGTGGCTATGTCTATTACTGCACACAAGACCTGTACAAGATCAAGGTACTCAAAATACCAGCATGGATATGGGGAGAGTTTCATAACAACCCTCCCCCATCTGAGCAGCTAATGACAATTGTTGACTGAAACGGGGAGGAGAGTGTCAGTTTTCTTCAAAGGTGTGACTCCTAATATCCTCCTGATCTGGTAGTAGAAGTTGGGAGAGAAAAGTAATTAGGGAGGGGATGTGAGAAGAGTAGTGGGAGAGGGAGTGGATGGTATATTTGATCGAAACACATCTATTCATGTATGGAATTCCCAATAAATTTTTAAATGAAAAATGAAATAATAAAATCTGCAGGAAAAATATGGGTTTGGAATATATATTAAGTGGAATAACCCAGGCTTAAAATAACAAACTTTGTTTTTTCTCTTACATACAGATCCTAGCTTCTAACCTTTATATATGTGCAGTGATGTGAGAGGAAATAAGCAGAGGACATAGAATTAAAAAGTGGCCCATAGGGTCAGAAGGTATTTATGAAGACAAGAAGGTTGGGGTTATCACATGCCATCTGAAAGTAGAAGGGACATTACTGGTTGTAGAAAGGTAAAAGCCAGGATGGAAGGCAGGAATATGGAGAGAGGACTATGAGGGTAGGTATGGTGTGTGGGGGTCAGGCAATCAAAATGAAATACGCATGAAAAGTCAAGAAAACTTGTTACTTAGTATGCTAATTAATAATGAAAGAAACTACTGATATTTCTGGCATTTTCAGCGTGAGTCTCTATGCTTGGCTTCAGGATGGTGCTCAGTATTTGGAATGGTGATTCGACAATTGGCTGGCTCTGTAGGTAAAGGCACTTGCTGCCAACCCTTACATCCTTAGTTTGATCTCCTGGAGCCACGTGGTAGAAGGTGAGAACCAAACCCTGCAGCTGTCTTCTGACCTCCGCCCATGTGTGCTATGGCATGTGTGTAGAATTCCATCTGTTTATCTCTCTGTCTATTTGTCTGTCTTTTGTCTATGTTTTACATTAGATGTAATATAAAGTAGACTGAATATAACTTGATTCAACAAGTGTTAACAAATTCAGTATTGCTCTGGCCACTAATAAAAATGATGTGGAGAAAATTTCTCTCCTTTTAAGAATCTCTTCTTCAGCAGGAAGGGGAATGGAAGGCAAGGGTAGGTGAGGCTGAAGAATGGAAGGAGAAGAATAAGGACATGCATGTCAGGTGCTTCACTGCATGACCTAAACAACAGAGCTATGCCTTACTCTGCCAAGATACTTTTTAATAGAGACTAACTGTGCAGATGTCCTAGTGGTGTAGCCCTCCTAGACCCCAGAGAACAAGTCAGAGCCGGTGTCTCAATGTCCTGTCCTCATTCTTTTCCTCTGTCCCCCTGAGTCAGGTAGCAATAATTCTTTCTAAGCTGGCTCCTGAACATGCGGTTAATTTAGATCTATTGAGTTTACAGGGATTACCTTGCTTCCTTCGTAGTAAATAAAGCTATAAACAGCTGGTGAAATTGATTAATGGCTCCAGGCAAGCTGCAGCATTTGATCAATGACAAAAGCTCTTCCTTAGGTACAGCTAGAGCATAGAGGAGCCCAGGGTGAAGAGCATGGCCTGAGGCAGCACAGGCAGTGCAGGGGTAGCCTCTGGAGCTGCATTCTGTATGAGATGCTTGCTATTAAGCCTGGATGAAGGCTTCATGAACTTCCTTCATATGTCTTGTTTGGCCTTCGCTAATTGAATTTCTATGTTTTTAAAAGGACAGTGTTATATTAGTTATAAAAGTCTCCTATATATAACAGGGAAGCTACACTCACAAGCTATCAACTCCATGCTTACCCGAACAACATCAGCATAATGGCAATAGCAATGGAGAATCCCATGGGGATGGGGAAAGCTTCACATGATCCTAGTCCTAGAAGAAGAACTACTCAATGGCTGGTGAGAGGGAGAATCAGTCATCAGGGATGAGACACCAAATAGATTATCCTATCCTAAATGGACACGGAAGGTTAAACAAACATGTAATGTGTGTGTATGCATATATGTGTGTATGTGTGTGTAACAAAAAGAAGAAATTATGTTTTTAATTTATTCCTTGTTTTTTGATTTTTATTGTGCTATACATTTTCCTCACTCCCCTCATTTCCTCCTCTCTCCCCCTCTATCTTGTGGCACCTTGCTCCCCCAACCCCCAGCCCAGCACTCTCAATTTACTCAGGAGACCTTGTCTTTTTCTTCTTCCTATTTATATCTATGTATGTCTCTCTTAGGGTACTCTTTGTTGTCTAGGTTCTTGGGGTTGTGGACTGTAGGCTGATTTTTATTTGTTTTATGTCTAAAAGCCATTTAGGAGTGAGTATATGCTATATTTGTCTTTCTGGGTTTTTGTTACCTCACTCAATATGTTTTTTTCTAGATCCATCCATTTGCCCACAAATTTCAAGTTGTCATTATTTTCTACACCCAAATAGTACTCCATTATGTAAATGTACCACATTTTCTTCAACCATTCTTTGGTTGAGGGCCATCTAGGTTGTTTTCACCTACTGGCTACTACAAATAATGCTGCTATGAACATAGCTGGGCACATGTCCTTGTCGTATGACTGAGCATCCTTTGGGCAAATACCCAAAAGTGGTATTGTTGGGTCTTGTTTCCCAATTTTCTGAGAAACTGCCATACTGATTTCCAAAGTTGCTGTACAAGTTTTCACTCCCACCAGCAATCGAGGAGTGTTTTCCTTAACCCACATCTTCTCTAGCATAAGCTATCATTAGTGTTTTTATCTTGGCCATTCTTACACTTGTTGAGCTTTCTTTCTTTTTCATATTCTTTTATTTTTTATTCAAAAAATTTACATTTCCTCCCCTTCTCCCAGTCTGCTCCCGCTCCCCTACTACCCCTCCTCCCTCCCCCTGCTTCCTTAAGAGGGGGCAGGATACTCTGCCCTGTGGGAAGTCCAAGGCCCTCCCCACTCCATCCCAGCCCAGGAAGGTGTGCATCCAAATAGACTTGGTTCCCAAAAAAACTATTCATGCAGAGGAGATAGGTCCCAGGGCCATTATCGATGGCTACTCAGTCTGCCCCCATTGGCAGCCACATTCTGAGAGTCCGGTTTGGTCATATGCTCATTCAGTCTCAGTCCAGCAGGATTTGATGAGCTCCCATTAGATCAGGCACACTGTCTGAGTGGGTGGACTAGTCCCTCGCGGTCCTGACTTCCTTGTTCATCTTCTCCCACCTTCTGTTCTTCTACTGAACCTTGGGAGCTCAGTCCATTGCTCCGATGTGAATGTGGGTCTCTGTCTCTATCTCCATCCATCAGACAAAATTCCTATCGTGATGATCAAGATATTCATCAATGTGACTCTGGGACAAGGCTAGTTCAGGCACCCTCTCCTCTGCTGCCCAAATACCTAGCTGGGGACATACCCGTGGACACCTGGGATCCCCTCTAGAGCCAAGTCTCTTGCCAATCCTAAAATGACTCCCTTAAAGTAAATATCTTATTCCCTTCTCCAATATCCACCCTTCCTCTATCTCCACCCTCCCACTCCCCCAAGCTCTCCCCAGTCCTTCCCTTCTCCCTTCTCCTTCCCCTTGTCCCCTTCCCTCACCCCTACCTCCACCCCTAACCCCACTCCCCTGCTTCCAACTTTTGCCTGGCTATCTTGTTTGATCTGTTGATAGTTCTTTGTTTAAGTCTGTACATAATTTTTTAAATTGGATTATTTGTTATTTGATGTCAAGTTTCTTGAGACTTTGTATATTTTAGAGATCAGTCCTCTGTCTAATGTGGAGTTGGTGAAGATCTTTTCCCATTCTGTAGTCTGACATTTTGTTTTGTTGACCATGTTCTTTGCTTTACAGAAGCGTCTTATTTTCAAGAGGTTCCATTTATTAATTGTTGCTCTCAGTGTCTGTGCTACTGGGGTTATATTTACAAAGTTGTCTCCTGTGAATACTTAGAAAAGAAAGTGATAAAATATTGGCACAAAAAATAATAATTTAGAGAGGAGTTGGAGAAGATACAGGGACAAGTAGGGTTGATGATCATGAATAGAAGTTCTCAAAAACAAAAATTATTAGAAATAGTAAACCATTAAAACATATAATTGTATTGAAGCCCTGAGGGCAGTTTCAAAAAGATAGGACAAAGTAATTTTTGTTATTTAAATGTTGGCATTGGTCATATCTGCAATTTAGGTTAACTTGCTTATAACCCATGCCTTTCAGTTAACTAGGAATTTATCTTATATTGTCAACTTGGCCATATTATTCCTGCTTTTGCTGAGCCCTCAGTATAAAAGTTTAAATGTTCATAGGCATAACTAACACTGTCTATCTTGGATCAGCCTGTTCCTTTATGCCTATAGCTCATGGAATTTTCTTCCTTTCATATTGAATTCCACTTAATAATTTCTCAAACATCCATGGAGCTTTTACCCAGTGACCAGTCTTCTGCCTTTTCTTCTTGTCTTGGAGATTCTATCTTGGCCATTTCTTCAGAGTTCTAACACATCCTAAACATTTCACAGAACTTCCTTACTCCTGTGCAGACCCTTTTAGTAAAACTCTTTGTGACTATTCTGTCATTTTCCACTTCTGTTCTGCTACCATAGTATGTCATTTGAATAATTATATTCCATGTCTTTTCTTCCCCACTGTTGATAAGCTCCCATTGTGGAGAGAGTCTCCATTAAGCACTGTATAGGTATAGAACATGGACCATCACTGATCCTGGCTAAAACCTGAATTGAATTGCAAAGGCACAATTTTGTATTTCCTCCTCTTCATTTAATAACCTATTGATTTGATTGTTGTTTACTAGTCAATTAAATACTCATCTCATTTTATTATTATTTCCTTGAAAATGGGTAAATTTTGTTTTAAATGATGAGTACAGCCTAAATTTCACGAAAATGACATATTTAGAAAGTTTTCCCCCAAAATATTTTAAATTGGGTAGAATACTATTCTTGTAAAAAAAACCATAATCATTAAAGTACTTGTCTTTCAGCAGATTGAAAATTCCTGCTTGGAGAAGTTTACATGGGAACATGGAAGTTTAGGAAGATGGCAGAGGAGATACTACATAGAATTACCCCTTAAATACAGTTTCCAAAATTCAGTAACTTGGTAAAAGCACGCAAAAAATTTCAATAAGGATGAAATCTCTTCAGATAATATGTATGTTTGCAATGAAAGACTTTGATCAATTTTCCAGTAAAAGTGTATCTATTGAATTTAATCTTGGTCTTAGTTTGCCAGGCTCTAGTCTTGAGAATTAAATCAGCTGTTATGTGTATAGTTCAATGTATAGAAAACATAGAAAATAGCTAATAAAATTATAGTTATCATTGAGATAGTGATAATTCCATGATTGGCAACTGTCTAGTGAACTTGGCCAGCTGCCATCATCCTAAGGTTATTTGAATTCTGACATCTGTATTAAGATCTGGTGATTCTTCTACTAGCAGTCTTGATGAACTCATTGTGATCCCCAGAAAAACTATTTAAATGCATTCCATCATCACTCAAGAATTCCTAGAGTCCTTTGGAAGTTCCAACCTTTTCAACTGAACACATTAGTTTAAAGGGCATAATTACTCCTAATTGAATTTACAGTCAGTATTCCACAGTGCCATTAAGGACATAATCAATACTTACTCCATGCAACACTTCTAGATCAATATCCTTGCCTGTCTGGGCCTTCTAATCAGCTTATACCTGACTTCATATTAGATAACACCCAACAAATGAGTTCTGGAGCTTTGTCTCCACCTGTGATTCCTACTGTGCTGAAGGAGGGTTCATCTGTATTTCTGTGCTTTGATTGGTTAAATAAAAAAGCTGCCTGGGCCATTGATAGGGCAGGACTTAGATAGGCAGGGAAAAGAGAAGAGGACGCTGGGAAGAAGACTGGGTCAGACCCAGTCGCCATGAGGCCCCCGCTGCAGATGGAAGTACCATAGAACCATCCGGTAAGTCACCCAACTCGTGGTGACATACAGACTTTTATAATGGGTTAGTTTAGATATGAGAGCCATCCAAGAAAAGGCTAGAGATGATGGACAAGGTAGTATTTAAATGAATACAGTCTCATGTGGTTATTTCGGGCAAGCAACCAGTGGCTGAGTGGGCCAGCGGCTGGGGGCTGGAAACTGGGTGCTGGGAACACAACACGCACCTCTCCCCCATAACATACAACACTGTGCTTTCCATTTACTTCTGTAGAAGACTGTTGGCCACACACACCAGGTGTGGAGCTACTCAGCTAGATACAGGACTAGGAGAGTGGATGCTCATCTCTTTGTTTTTACAAACCCAGAGGTAGAGAATGGCTTGGATACAAGAAGAAAAGACCACAAATTTACATACATCTCAGAAGATCCAGGAAGACACGATGTATCTGGGTGAAACTCTATAGGTCTTTCTGAAGCACCTGGATATTCAGTCCTATTGTGGTTCAGAAAATCTTATACCAAAGAAGGGCCCTGCCTCTATAAGGTCTACTACTCATAGGCCAGTCAGCTACATTCCACACAGAAGATACAGAAAGCAGAACCCTGATCCCTTTGCCTTCTTTTTCATTAGCTGTCTCTCTTCTATCTGTTTTCTAACAATCATTACTTCTATATTATCCCAACTATTATTGTTTAAATAGCACCTTGTAAGACTGTAGAAAGAGACAGAGGAGAGATTTATATTCTGGCATAACATTAAACCTTGATGTGGCCTCATTGATCAGTTTTGTATGTTTTATAGATTGAAAGTTTATTGACTATATATATATATTTAAAATGTAGAGCTGCAATGATGAGTTTTGACACCATGTAGGATCAACCTAAGACATAAATTCCTGGGCAGGTCTGTGAGTCTTTATTGATATAGGAAGACTTCATGAGATAGGGTCCCATATTGACCAAATAATGAGTACCATCATTCTTCCAACCGGTGGCCAATAGGACTCTCACTCTCTCACACACAATATGACTCAGCTGTCACTCTCTTTTTGCCATGCTTCCCTGTGACGGACTATACTCTCAAACTGTGAGCCCAAATGGACCCTTCTTTGTGTTTTTTAGTCAAGTACCTTGTCAAAGCAGTAAGAATAACAATAAATACATAATAATAAACAGCATAGTTTCTTGTACATTTATATGTAGTGAAATGATGACTCTGTTGAAGCAAATTATTGTACACATATCTTCTACTGGTACTTTATATTCTGTGGCAAGAGTTTCTAAACTCTTAGAAAAGTTTTAGTTTACTATAAATAATCATTAAACTGCCCTTGCTGGATGACATTACATATCTAGACTTAATTACCCCACATAGTCACAAATTCATAATTTTTAACCTCCCCTCATTTTCTATTTCCCTGCAACTGTTAACCCTTGTTCTAATCCATGTTTCAATTTATTTAACTTTTATATTTTTATCATTTTGCATGGAAGTGAGATTTTACCATATATTTCAGTCTTTGTCTGACTCATTTACTTAGCTCCATGCATCTCAGATCCATTAATGTTGTGGTAAGTAATAGTAACATGTTTTTCATAAGCCTCTGTATGGCATTACACTCTTTGTGAAATGTATTATAATTTCTTAATACATTCATTCACTGATGGAAAATTATGTGCTTTTTCTTATCTTTATTATAATGATTAATGCTACAGTGCATATAGATGTATAAACATCTCTTTGAGATGGCAATTTTGACTCTTTTAGATGTATACATAGAAAGAAAAAATTCTGAACACATGATAGCTCCATTTTTAACTTTCAAAAATCTTCTATGATATCTGATTTACATTTTCATCAACTGTGTGCAAATAATCCATTTTTAATATGCCTTTACTTTTATTCATGTTCTGTCTTTTTCATAATGGTTATCCCAACAGGCCTCGTGTTATAAATTTATATTTTCTCAAAAATCCAGTTATTTTATTATCAACATTTATGTGTTGTGAGAAATAATAAATTATATTATATTTTATGCATATATACTATACTTTGGCCATATTCACCATGATTTTCTCTCCCCTTCCCAGTACTTCCTTTTTTCTTTTCGAATAATTATTTTTGCTTTCTTTGCTTTTTAATTTAAAATATATTATAATCATATTCTTTTCCCTCTTCCAATTTCTACTAGATGCTCTCCACTTCTCTACCCATGCAATTTCATGTTATCTCTCTCTCTAACAAACAAACAACAAATATGGTCAAAATAGATAAAAATCCAATAAGATAAAAATTACTAAAATTAAATAAAATGAAAAGAACATACACACAAAATCTTGGAGTCTATTTTGTTTTGATCAACTATTCCTGGGCATGGGATCTACCTAAAAGTTTGTCTGATTACACCCAGTGACACTCTATTTGATAAAACTTATTTTTAATTTCCCAGCCAGTATCAATTACAAACATCTTTTAGTTTGTTGGGGGACCTTGTGTGCAATTTCCCTTCTTCATGCTGAAAACAATGCTCCAGCTAGACATTTTATACCACCAAGTAAAAATTCTAGTGTCTGGATAATTTATATCTGTTGAGTCATTGTCCAAAGGGATCTAAAAGACCATTCCTCTTTAAGTATCATAGTCTACTGTCAAATCTATTGGTTACAATCTGTTGGTTACAACCTGCTGGTAAGGCCCCTTGCTGAAGACACAACTTATTTATGTCATTGAACATGGAGAAATAGAGAGAGTACCCACCCAGAAGTATCATCCTTACTGACTAGTGTTCGTGGTGCTGGAAGGTACTTTGTATACTGTGTGAGGAGAAAAGTAATCAACAATATCACCTAGCTACAAAGCCTGTGACCTTTAACACTAACCTGCCTACAAGATATACTGGTACAATAATAGTACAAACATTATCAGAGTAAGCAATCACTTTTCTCGTCTTTTTTTTTTTTTTTTTAAAGAAAACATTCAATTGGTGTGACTTACATTTTCCAACGTTTAGTCCATTATCTTCATGGTATGGCATGGTGGTATGCAGACAGGCATGATGTTGGAGTTGAGAATCCTATGTCTTTATATTCAGGTAACAGGAAGTGGTCTGGGACACTGGGTGGTTTCTTGAGCATATCTGAGACCTCAAAGTCAGCCT
>JAQHUG010000120.1:3237155-3250654 GCA_028555095.1 Dicrostonyx torquatus
AGGCTACTTTCAAACTCAGAGATAGCCAGCTTCTGCCTCTGGAATGCTGAGATTAAAGATGTGCAGCACCACACCTGGCTCTAATCTTTTCTTTAGTCCCTTTTTACAAATTGGAAATTTAGCTGGATGGGATCTTGCCCTGAAGTTACCACTCCCTTTATTCCATTTCTTAATCCATTTATCTCCTTAAACAGAAGTTTTAGTCCTATTACACTCCCTGGTACCCCTTTTCTTAGTCTGTATGTTTTATATTTTTATTTGCTCAGCTTGCTACTCTTCATTATAAATCTTCATCAGAGTTAACACTAATAACCACATGACAGAGTCTATACTAGACTGTTCTGAGATTTCCTCTGCTAACAAAATTAATCCAAGTCTCTTTACTTTAGCCTCAGGCAGATTCTTCAGACAAGGGCAAATGGCAGCCACATTCTTCACCAAAATGTTACAAGAATTGCCTCTAGGCCACTTAGTAATAGTCTCCTCTGAAACCTTTTGAGCCAGCTCTCTACAGTTCAAAAGTACCACTGTCTTCCTTGCCTAGGATGGACCATTAAACACCACTTAAAGCATTCAATTATGTTTCTAATCCACTGTCCCAAGGTCCATATTCCTTCAAATAAAAGCATGGCTAGACCTATCACAGCAATACCCCAGTATCAGTACCTATTTCAGTCTTAGGGTTTCTACTGCTATGAGGAGACACCATGCTCACAGCAACTCTTACAAATGAAAAGCTTTTAATTGGGTTGGCTTACATTTTCAGTGGTTTAGTCTGTTATCTTCATGATGCAACATGGTGGTGTGTAAGCAGACATGGTGTTGGAGAAGTAGCCGAGCATCCTTCTTCTTGGCTTGCAGACAACAGTATTGAGCATATGTCTAAACAATCACTTTTAACAATGGATTTAAGGCCTATTCCATGAGATGGAACCCATACCTGATACTGATAAAGTGACCAAGAACTTGAGACTAGATAGGTTATGGGTCCTAGGAGAAAACTTATTATTGATAAAGGTAGCAGAGAAAATATATAGCGCAATAAAAAATAAAATAAAAAGAACATAGCAATAAAATGATGCCTTATAACTCATTGCTATACATGTAGATCAGCACAGCACCCAATCCTCATCAGAGAAGGTTTTCTTATGTAGAATGTTAATTTAAAAAGACATCCACAACAGTAAGTAGAGAGTGAGAGACTTTGGAGTACTCAACCCTAAATGGGATGCCTTTAATCAAGCCAAGGCTCAGGGATCTATGCAGAAGATATGCAGGGATCTAGGCAGAACGATTTTAAGATCCAGAAGTAATCGATGACTTGAAGGAAATATCATTCTCCAGACACAGTACAGCTGATACACATCTGAATTCACAGAGACTGTGATAGCATGCACAAATTTAAACCATGCCAAATCTGTGATTTCTTAATGATCAATGATGTTAAACACTTTTTCATATACCTCTTAACCAGTAGTATATCTATCTTCCTTAGGGTATTTTTTAAAAGATATTTTTTTGCCCATTAAAACCTGGGTTGGTATTGAGTTATTTGAGTATTTAGCTTTGCTCACAAATGATGCCTTCTTTCCTCTGTTTGGTCCTCATTTGTATGCATAAAAGAGTATTATGCTTCTTGTTCATGAATGAATGAATCTGTTCATGAAGTCAATATTAACCTACTTTTAGCTTTGAGCAAAATCCATTCTGAGATACAATGTATTTGAATTTGTGCTTGGTAGGCTCACTCACTTAATAATTGTGTCAGGCACCAATTGTCTAGGCTGATAAAATTTGTTGAGCACAGTAACCCAATATGTGGACAGATGAATGTATAAACAATTTTATAAATGAATCTATCCATTTTATTATGTAAATAGTATTCTAAGAAGCTCAATGGAGCCAGAAAGTTGATGAGGGAATCAAGAAGCAGCATATATTGAATATATATGAAGTGCCATTGAGTTAGATAGTGGTAATGACAGAAGTAGACAAGGAATGAGACAAACCACCAAGTTTTAGCCTCATTTCAACCTGGTTTTGTTCAACTGCTGGATATATGAACAAATAAGTAAGATAGTTGCTACATTCAAGTTCAGAGCCACCTCATCTTTAAATGAATTCTGACAAAAACAGGGACAAGCTTCTTATTGCCAAAAATTATGTGCAAGGAAACATGCTGAAAGTTCTGAAGACAATAACTTCTTTTTTCATAGTTCAGATTCATAATTAATTTAGTTATCTTATTTTAGGCTTATAGGTCTTAAAGCTAAGACTCAGGAATGCTAGAGAATATCTCAAGGATAAGTCACAGGAATTCAGCAACACTATCAAGATTAGATATGGAAATTTCTGACCAAAGTCTTGGCTATTGTCCTGTAGTTCTGTCCTGTCAGCTGGTGGCATGGAGCTTGGCCTGAAACTTTTCTGTATGTCTTGACGTGAGGAAATCTGGATGATTTTCTTGAATCCCAGCTGCTAGCCTGGTCCTTTTGTTAGATTCTTGAGTTTCTCCAGCCTTCTCTTGGGTCTGAGAACTTCATTTCAAGCCAGGTAATTTCCTAGACTATTCCTGCTACATATTGTACACGTCTCTGCACTTCCAGCCCCTGAAATCCTTGCACAATTATCTATGGCAGACGCAGGGCTACCTGAATCCATGGGTGTGGAGATGTGCCTACACAGCTATCTCTGTCTCTCTGGGTACTGAGTGCAATTCATGCTTTTTGCCAACAAGGTCACAGTTGGGTCAATAAGGCCCAAGTCCTATACTTTCCACCAGATTCTCTACAAGCTGTTATCTACCTTAGTGGCCACAACTGTAGGAAAATTGGAATCCTTATTTCCGCTTGTCGTATTCCACCCATTTTTTCCTTCTTTCACTGGTCCTGGAAGGTTCAGGTCACCCGATGCCTTAGCTAGAAGGAAGACTTTTGAAATCCTCTAATCATGCAGTTCACTAGGGGAGAAAACAGTTTTGGAGATACTGCATATCAATAGCATTTTGAAAAGAGCCCTTTCCTTCTCTGAGTTAATTGGCCCATCTCTGAAAGAGGAGTGGTAGTGACACTGTCAGCTTTGCTTGGTGACAAGGAGAGAGGATAAGGGTTGTGGTACTCTTAAATCCTAGAGTTTACTTAGTAAATGGCAGTGATGTGGTGGTGGTAGTTCTGTACATTGCTTTTTCATGGTGCATGCTTTGTTATGTGGTGGGGGTTGTGTCCCTTTTCCTCCTTTGCTATGCTGCCAGTTTCATTCACCCACACTTTCGAACTTTCCAAATTTACTCAGACCCAAAGATACAACACTGGCATGCACACAAGCTCATTAAGAAAATGAACCAGATCAAACAAGACATAAGTAGTTAGAGAAGAAGAAAAGAAAGAGAATTGGGTTGAAAGTGTAGCTGTTAATTACTTGCTCTGGATTTGCAATGCCAAGAGGGCCCATCAGCTGGAATTCAGGATGAAGGATGAAAGAAATTAACAGAGACCACGCCTTGTGTTGATTCTCTGTAATGGGCCAAAGTCCTTGTAAGTAATTAATAGTAAGTTAAGAAGCCAATTTACTCGGCAATTGAAAGAGTCTTTGTAGAAACCCTTTTAAGGATAAAAGCAGAAATCACAGAGAAAAACTGGAAACAATGTTAAAGAATGAATCTCTGCTGTTAATTCCCCAGGGAAGATGTCTTTTAAAGTGGAGTTCAAGGACAAGCAGGGTTACTGCAGACTTGAGGATGGTGTAGCACTAATGAGACGACAAGAGATCTTAGAGCAGTTGACAAAATCAGAATTTTTCCTCAGCGTTCTGTATGACTTTGGGGAATTTATCAACCTCTTTGAGTCCCATATTTTCACTTTGTGAATGAAGGATGGCACACACCCTTTGATTTGTAAACACCATGTGAGAGATACGAAGTGTGTGTGTGTGTCTTATGAGTGATGATGATGAGGAAGAGGATAATCAGGGTGTGATAGTTTTTTAAGGGTTAAGAAATGAGGTAATTGAAATTTAAGTTGACTCCTACATGTTAAGACTGGAATGCCAAGTCCAGTGCCTATTTATCAATCCCAGATGTCTTTCTCCTGACTCCTTGGAGCCTTACATGTGGGCTTGTTCACAGGACATGTATACTCTTGAATAGTTATTATGTTTTCTTGGCATTATTATGTTTGTTAACATTACCTGTTTCTCCATTCACTATTACCTGCAATTTGCCTATATTTTGGGAGGATTAGTAGCAGGGAATAAATGGAGTAGACCTAATATGGTGGGCATCTATGCAGTCCCTGGAGCTGAACATGCTCAGCACCACTATATCCCTTCAGCAAGCTCATGAGGCTATCTTTTATTAATCAAAGTTTGTATTTGAGAGGTGAGTTCAGCCCAGCATGAGATAAATATTAGATAACACAGTCCAGAGCTAATACCAGATGTATTTAATTCTGTTTGATAAACTAACTTAGTATGTTTAATCTTGTTCTGTGTTTTTACAGGGAAGAAATCATATTTAAAGATCTATATTTAAAGGACCAAAAGTGTAGCTCAAGCCTTAAGAAAGAAGCATTTAGACTCCGTGAAAGGTAAATTCACGATAGTGCAGTATTGCCTCTACCTGTCTATGCCTCTCCCAGTTAACAACCAGCATAAGATAGGAAACTCTTAGGCTAACTTATTAAAATGCTACTTTGATTTTCAGGCAATGATGGTGTGTTTATGGCTGCAAACAGTCATCATCCAAGTTATCAGGAGAAACAAAGGAGCTGCTTCTAGTTTATTAACTGTGATTGGGATGTTTAGAACACACAGTAAAATAAGTAAGTGGGTGAAGAAAAAAATGTGACAGCTTTTGCAAGTAGACATGATCCCACATGTAGTTTATAAAGGCTCTACTGACATCCACTTCTGATCAAGAAAGAGATTAAGGTCAAGGACAGCCATGCAGGCCTCTTAGGGAAAGGCAAGATTTAGATGTAGTTTTCAGTTTTTGAACATATGGATGAGATAAAGCAAAGCTTTCCACCGAGAAGAAAGAACAGAACAGTTCTAAAATGTGATGACAGATAGCCCGCATTCAAGGCAATGCTTTCTGTGTGTGCAGTCATTTAGGGGAGGTGGTAATAGATTCCTGTACACTGCAGATTCTGTGTATTTAGAGTTGAGATGGAATTCTAATTTAAATAATGCTACTTTTTGATACTGAAGGACTTCTCAGTGTGCCTGAATTCATTAGATCACTTATCACAGCTTCCTACCCCACCTTCCTTTAATATCCCTGATCTATTGTTCAGTGGCTCCTAATTGAGTAGTGCTGGGGTAGCTCAGCAGGTGGGCTCAGCAGGTGCTGTAGCGGCTTCTCTGTTGAATCACTCTCCGAGGGCCAGGCTGTCATTCCATTAGTTATTTTAAATAATATTCTGTTTAGAAAAAGGAACATCTCAGTGTCTGGATTATGTGTCTTTTCCCTTCTCTTCTAGTCATTTCTACCGACAGATTTGACAATTTCATCCTTAGTTTATGAAGAACACAGACACCCATACATACATACAGGCATGCACTCATGCCTTGTCAAGGGCACATCACACAGCCTCTGATTCCCTTTCCATAGTGAGTCACTATGTGCTGAATCTGGTGTCATGGACTGGAAGCAAACAAATGTTAATTCAATTTCAGAAACTTCAGGACTATGTGGGTGGTAAAACAGAAGCCAAGAAGTAAACAAACCAAAGCCTCTTACAGAGCCTTGTGAATGGTATAATGGTAATAGGGATAGAAACACAAAGTATATTGACCTATTCTACAGTAAGAATGTTATTAAAACAAGAAGCAGACTTCACTTAACACACTTAATTTAAGAAAACCCTATGGGTTAGGCATTGGTGGCACATGCCTCTTTAATCCCAGCACCCGGCAGGTAGAGACAGGCGGGCCTCTATGAGTTCGAGGCCAGCCTAGTCTGCAAGAGCTAGTTCCAGGACAGGCTCCAAAGCTACAGAGGAACCCTGTCTCGAAAAATCAAAACAAACAAACAAAACAAGGACAGCAACAACAACAACCACAACAAAACCCTGTGGTTGAGTGAGTATAGGTGGTGTGAGAGCAGAGCCTAGATTTCCCATGCTCATGGATCAGTAGGATTAACATCTTACCAAAAGCAATCTAAAGACTCAATGCAACCCCCATGAATATTCAAACACAATTATTTACAGATTTTAAAAGAGCAATACTTAACTTCATATGGAAAAAATAAAAAAAAACAGGATAGCTAAAATAATTGCATATAATGAAAGAATTTCCAGAAGTATCACCATCCCCAATTTCAAGATGTACTATAGAGCTATAGTAATAAAATATATGATATTGCATACAAGCAAAGAGGTGGATCAGTGGAATGTAATTGAAGACCCAAACAGAAATCCGCACACCCATGGACAACTGATAATTTTTTTTTTTTGATATAGGGTTTCTCTGTGTAACAGCCCTGACTGTCCTGGAGCTAGTTCTTGTAGACCATTCAGGCCCTGAACTTATAGAGATTTGCCTGTCTTTGCCTACTGAGTGTTGGGATTAAAGGTGTGCACCACCACCACTCAGCTGGACAACTGATTTTTGATAAATTATACAGAAATATACAGTGAGAAAAAAGAAAGCATCTTCAACAAATGGTGCTGGCATAATGAGATGTTGGCTTCAAGAAGAATGCAAATAGAACCATATCTATCACGCTGCATGAAACTTAAGTCCCAGTGAATCAAAGACCTCAAGATAAAACCAGATACACTGAACTTGACAGAAGAGAAAATGGGGCATAATTAGGAGACAAGTTTCTGAGCACCAATACAGCACACATTAAGATCAACAATTAGTAACTAGGACCTCATGAAACTGAAAAGGAACACAGAGGAAGCTCTCAAGAAGACAAAACAGTAGCATATAGGATGGGAAAAGATTTTCACCAACTACACATCTGAGAGAGGGCTAATATCCAAAATAAATAAAGAACTCAAGAAATTAGACATCAACAAGCCAACAAATCCAGCAAGCCAAATAATCCAATTAAAAAATGGGGTATAGATCTAATATATAGAATCCTCAACAAAGGAATCTGAAAGGACTGAGAAGCACTTAGAGAAATGTTACACATCATTAGTCATCAAGGAAACACAAATCAAAACAACTCTGATTTCTAGTTTACAATTGTTAGAGTAGCTAAAATCAAAAACACAAATGACAGCTCATGCTGGTGAGGATATGGAACAAGGGGAACCCTTCTGCATTGTTGGTGGGATTGCTAACTTGTACAGCCATTTTGAAAATGAATGTTGCTGTTCTCAGAAAATTGTGACTATATCTACCTCAAGACCCAGCAATACCTCTCCTCAGCATATACCCAGAATGCTCAGTCATACCACGAGGACACTTGCTCAACTAAGTTCATAGCAGCTTTATTTATAATAGCCAGAACCTGGAAACAACCTAAATGCTCCACAACTAAAGAATTAATAAAGAAAATATAGTACATTCACATAATGGAATATTACTCAGTTGTTAAAAACAATGACATCATGAAATTTGCAGGCAAATGGATGGAACTCAAATCATGCTGAGTGAGGTAGCCAAGACCAAGAAAGACAAACATGGTATGTACTCACTTATAAGTGAACATTAGCTGTAAAGAATAATCATGCTACAATTCCCAGATCCAGAAAGTCTAAGAAACAAGAGGATACAAGGGGGGAATGCATGGATCTCCTTGGGAAGAGGAAATAGAATATATTCCACAGGGTAGGGTTAGGGGTTGGAGGAAGAGGGTACTGGGAAAAATGACTGGAATTGGGGAACATCTCATAGCAAAGTAGAAACCTAATGTAAAAAAAATTCCAAGGAATCGAAGACTCCTAGTAATGGGGGATATGAAGCCTGAGCCAGGTAGCCTGTAGCGAAGAAGGCTTCCAGGGAAGGGATTAGGACACGAACTCAGACACATAAAAATACCTTTGTTTTACAATTTATATGGCCTGTAAGGTATGCTGGAGTAAAGGTGGTGCAGAATTTGAGGGAATGAATGACCAATAGTTGGTCCAACTTGAGACCCGTTCCACTAGAGGGAGACCACATCTGGCAAGATGCTGCCTAGAGTGACTGGAGCACATAGGACAGAACCCACATAGGATAGTACTTACAGACGTAGGATAGAACCTATGTCCCTATGTGACCAGAGAAAAAAATGTCAATAAACTGATACCTAATGACCTTCTGCTATACTCTTAGACTGGTGCCCAGTCCAGTTGTCTCATCCAGAGACCTGCAGCCTTACATTAGGTGGAGCTAGGGGAATCCTGTGGAAGAAAGCAAGGAAAGATAAACTTAACACAGCTTTAGTCTTATTTGTTGACATTCATAGGCTGACGCTTCTTCATGTAATATCTGTGTGTAAGTGAGAAAAGAAATCATGGGGAGAGACTTCCACGCCATTTAGTAACGATGGTTTGGGGGACATGTAAAAAACCTGTTTTCTCTTTGGTGGTGGTGGGACACCACAAGAAAACTCAGAGAACAAACTAACCTTGGAACATGGAGACTGAAATGGCAGTCAGGGAACCTCAGTGGGTCTGACTTAGGTTCTCTGTATATATGTTATGTTTCTGTAGCTTGGTGTTACTGTGGGACTACTAACAGTGGAAGCAGGGGCTGTCTCTGACTCTTGCCTGCATTTGGGATCCTTTTCCTCCCACTGGGCTGCCTCACCCAGCATAAATATAAGGGGATGTACCTAATCTTGATATGCCATGTTTGGTTGATATCTCTAGGAGGTGGTAGCCCTTTTCTGAAGGGAAAGGAGGAAAAGTGGATCTGGAGGAAAGGGGAGGTACGGAGAGGGACTCGGAGGAGAGAAAGGAGGGGAATCTGTAGTTGGAATGTAATATATGAGAAAAGAATAAACAACAAGAAGAAGGAGGAGGAGGAGGAAGAAGAAGAAGAAAAAGAAGAGAAAACTCTGTGAACCAGTCAACTCTAAAGAAATTTATGAGTTAATGCCATTATCATATCTCTCAGAAATCATGTGACTGTGAGCTGTCAGTTTATCCCAATGGATTTCTGAAAGGTTTATGTTCATAAGTCTTCTTGACTCTCTGTAGATTTGGGTTTTGTGTATTAGGATGCATAATTTAATTGTCTGTATTTGGGTACAACATAGTCTATTAAAGTAAACCAATTCTAAAAAATTATTGACTTTTCTATGAAACATACATATTTTAATTAATGTGAGAATCGTTACCATTCCATAAATTAGTTTGTTAAAGAGTCAGCCAATGAAGAATAAGACTCAATTTTATTTTTACTTAAAAATTTCTGTTATACAAAGGTTATCAAATAATTGGAATCTTCTCTACTTTGTACATAATTATTCGTATACAAACACCATGTCTGTGATAAAAGAGTTTAATGGGGTGAATGCATTTGCAATCCAATGTAATGAATTCTGTTTTTCTGTTACATTTGGAATGTGGAGTGTTCCCCACAGGCTCATGTTCTTGAATGTTTGGTCCACAGATGGTGATGCTGTTTGGGATGCTTTCAGAATCCTTGTGATATAGAGCTGAGCTATCCGGCTCCACTTCCATCCCAAGTTCTCTTTCTGTCTTTTTGTTTTGTTTTTATTTTTTATTGATTTTATTGAGCTGTACATTTTTCTATGCTCTATTTCTTAATCTGCTATGATGTGAGAAAGCTGTGCCATTAGCTCCCACTGCCACAGACATGCCTTCTCTCCATGATGGACTATCCCTCTGATCTGAGAGCCAGCACAAACCCCGTCTTCTTTAAATTGTTTCTGTGGGGTATATGGTTACAGAAAGAGTAATGTTATTGACACATTTTTCAACCTCAAAAAGACTCAGATAATAGGGAAGTTATCAGTAACACTAGTAATGATTTATACTAAAGAAGTAAATTTTGTAGAAAAAAAAAGAGTTCTATAAGATCATGAATGTAGGGCACTGAAGTGTAAAGTATAGTCATTGCTCAGTAATCCATTTTGACAAGTGAGAAGAGGTGAATTGAGTTCCTTAATGGTTCCTGTGTTACTCCTCTGTTCTTCAACATAGGTGTTCTCAGTGGTTACTTCAAGGCCTTTGGTGTTTCCATATTTGATAGTGTTAGTGGAAAGCTGGGGCTTTCCCCAACTTCCCTGATGCTATCTCATATTCTTCAGAAATTTAACAGAATTAGGAATCTTGTGAAAATTTTTGTTGACTAGAAACAAGCCATGGTTTTGCAAATATTTTCTTCTGAAGCAGCATTCAGTACCTAACTGACATCACAAGGAAGTCCAGCATCTTGTATACCCTCTTGTGGCTCAGTGATTTGATTATCTTTGGACTCCTAAATGTTTTCTCATTCATACCAATAGAATATTGTGCTGATGATCCATAGGCTATTTACATACTTGTATCTGTGCTAGTTTGTGGTTCTTGCCATCTACTCTTGGGAATGACTTGATTTTGTTTTGGTAAATGGGAAAACAACTCTTGGGTTCACATATCCTTGTGTTTACAGCAGTTAGTGTCATCGGTTTAGCCTTTGCCTGCTCCCAGTCCTTGGTAACTGGATCTTATCTCTCAGCTTCATCCAAGCTGGCTCATTAAGATGATGTCAGTGCCCTAATTCTGAACTAGACAACAGTGAATGCTTCAGTCATATGTATCCTGATAGCAAGGTTTATGCCTCATGCTGTAGGGGTTGTCATGGGAGGATCTTTAGGCTGGCTAGAGAGAAAAATCGGGAGAAACAGTAGTGCCCCTTCCTTAATTGCCAGGTCCATGCTGTGTCTAGTCAGAAGTTTAAGACAGAAGGAGAAACAGGCAGATGATAAACACAAATAAAGTAAGATTTCTTTAGTCAGTTAGATGCACATATACTTCAGTCTATGGATAGTAGAGTAGCTAAGAAAGGCATGGACAGGACTGAGTCCAGCCTGCATACTGATGGACTCACAGATGCAGAAGGACAGGCTTATATGAGACATGAGCTGCCCTGTAGGCAAAGGTGGCATCCAGAAACACCTGATGCGATGTCTGTTTTTGCTTACTTAAACAGTACAAACTGGGCCAAACCTTCAAAGGTCCTGGAATTCTATGTCCTAGAGATAGTGAGATATTTCAATATCAGAGATTGCCTACTGACACGGTGGTGCTTATTGTTAATTAAACATATCAATATATTCAACTGCAAGAGATTCTATAGAACTGTCCAGACATTCTTCAGAAGACCTGAGAGGAGAAAGGTATTAACTCAGAAAATGTACACAAACATAATTAAAACCTACATTCATTGTCTTTTATTTTCTTGAGCTTCAGTTTCCATTATGGGCTACTATAAGACTACTATAAGACAAACACCGCTCAGATTTATAAAAATTATACTGATTTGGATATATATATATATATATAGAGAGAGAGAGAGAGAGTAAGTTGAAGATTAAATTGCCCAAAGCTTGAGCTGCCAGACAGATACAAAAACCAAAAAAGTGTCAAAGATTGTATTTTAAAATTTTTCAAGTCTTGCATGCGATTATCTGAGAGTGTTTTAAAAATATGTGTATGCATGTATCTGTATAATGAAAATTAAGACTCATGATTACCTAATGCTTCACATATAACAAAATAACCAATATAATACTTACTTTGATCCTCTATCACTTCCAAATTCTTGTTTATATTTGCAACAAGCCTGTTAGTAATTACTTACCTATTTTTAGAGATGTGTATAAGATTCAAGTATAGATGAAATGTGTAATGTAGATATGGACATATATTAAGATATGATTAGATGTATAGGTAGATAGACTTTCTAAGTATAACTCTAGGTATAAGTGATCAATACTGATAAGTATTATAGGGATAGATATGGAGCAAACATAGTTGTAGGCATGGCAAAGATTTGGAAACATACAGTGTAGTAAATTCTAGCGGAAAGACTTGTGCAGGCATTGAGGTGAATGTATCTATGTTTTTTTGATCTATCAGGATGTAAGATGCTTTTCCTCAAGCTCTGTCACCATGGAGTTTCCTGACTCTCCTGTCTACCTCATCATGAAGGATTGTATGTGCCCTCCAAACTGCAAGCAAAATAGGTCCTTCTTGTCTTCAGTTGCTCCTGTACGGCATCTAGACCAGTGGTAAGATGGTAACTGCCATGATTTGCCTTCTGTGTGAAGTCTGTAGTGCACTGAATTCCTTTACCAAAGTCTGGCCTCTCCCTTTATCTCAGAGATTGTTCCATAGCATTCTATAGGGATGAATGTCATGGCTTCGAGGCATTTTTCACTATGCAAGTGATTCCTAGTTGAGTATTCTTACTTTTATTTGCTTTTCTCTCATACAATACATCCTGACTGTAGTTTTCCCTCTCTCCATTCCTCGCAGTCCCCCATCCCAGAGCCACTGATTCTCTGTTTCCCTCAATAAAGGGGAGGCCTCCCAGGGAAATCAACTGAAAAACAACATAACATGGTACAGTAAGACTAGGCACAAACCCTCATATCAAGGCTGGATGAGGCAATCCAGTAGGAGGGTTTTAAGAGCAAGCAAAAGAGTCAGTGACACACCCCAATCCCACTGTTAGGAATCCCACAAAATCCCATACTGACCAACCACAACATATATGTAAAGATCCTAGTGCAGACCGTGCTGGCTCTGGGACTACCACCTCAGTCTCTGTGAGCCTCTGTGAGCCCTGGCTAATTGATTCCATGGTTAAAGTGCCATTGAAAGCATTTCAGTTAGATAAAATTTCTATTCTCATAGACAAGTTACAGGCAATGTTTTTGTATTTTCAATTCCAGAATCTGCTCTTATATCAACAAATTTGGTAATGCAGGATTGTTGGGATGAATGTTGCAAGTATTTGAAACTTTTTAGATATTTCCAAAATACAGATATTTCTGAGGTAAATTTGTAAATTAGTTTTTAAGTGCAACATTTTATCCCAGAAATCTGATAGCAGTTACTGAAAATAAACCCAGGTTGCCTTTTTTGCAACAAGCTTTATTTGTTTATTTCTGCAGTACATTGATGCTTAACTACCAGGAGTCATCTGAGCACTATCGCCACTAAGACAATATTATTATATCCTTTTATTTTTTTCCTTTTCTTTTCTTTATTGTTAAAAGAAAAATTTACACTTCCTCTCCTTGTCCCAGGCCCTCCCACTCCCCCACTACTCCATCTCCCTTCCCCTGCTTCCTTAAGAGGGGGCAGGATACTCTGCCCTGTGGGAAGCCCATGGCCCTCCCCCCTCCATCCTGGTCTAAGAAGGTGTGCATCCATATAGAATAGGTTCCCAAAAAGCCAATACATGCAGAATAGATAGGTCCCAATGCCATTATCTTTAGCTTCTCAGTCAGTCCCCATTGGCAGCCATGTTCAGAGAGTCCAGTTTGGTCATATGCTCATTCAGTCCTGGTCTAGCTGGATTTGATGAGCTCCCAATAGATC
>JAQHUG010000120.1:3260191-3270847 GCA_028555095.1 Dicrostonyx torquatus
CTCCCAATAGATTGAGCACACTGTCTCTGTTGGTGGGCCAGTCCCTCATGGTCCTTTATTTCTTAAATGCTTAGTGGGTGTGACTAGGCACAACACAGCCCTGCCTGTTTGCTCGACCTAGTCCAACATGGCAGAGTCATGTTCCTTGCTTCTGAGAGCCATGTACATTGCCCCATTTTTAGGCACACAGTGGGTCTATGTTGCTATTAAGCAAGTTGTAGCACTCTACTTACAGACCCCATTGAAATGCTCTGTAGCCAGACCTCCCAAAAGAGTCAGAGCCATTCTAGCTGGCAAACCAGGAAGCCTTCTTAAAGGAATTATGCAGTTTTTGCTGTTGCTGCTGCTGAGTTGGAAAATCTTCTCTTAAAAGGATCAGCTTCTGCTTGCTTCTAGCAAACAGAGCCCACCTGAGAAAATGTTGCTACCGAAAAATCATGGTTAACTCTGTTCTTTTGTGTCTAGAATTTCTTTTAAGCTTTCTCAGATTTTATGTGGATATAGTTGACCATGTTGGGCACCAATTTGTTGACAAAAGCTGTTAGTTCATTCCTGGCTGCCCAGACCTGAAATAATTACACAGAAACCATATTATTTGAAATACTGTTTGCCAATTGCTTAAGCATATATCTGGCTAACACATATCATAAATTAATCCATCTCCATTAATCTTTGTATCATCGCGGGCTGTGGCTTACCGGGTAAAGTTCTGTCTGGTATCTGTTTTTGGCGGGGATGCATGACATCTCTTGATTCTGCCTACTCTCTCTCTCTCTATCTCTTCCAGCTTTGCTATATTCTGTTAAGCCTTTGGTCAAAAGCAGATTCTTTATTAATGAATAAAATCAACACATTGACAGAAGGACCTCCCACACCAATCACTCACATCGAGAAATATGAATTTCATTAAAAGACAACCCTCTGAACATGAGCTACATAAGTTGATGAATGACCACCTATATTTCCTCAGTTACATGCCATCTCTTCAATAATAATTAAGAGAAACCAGGAAGACCAAATGCCCATTTTTGCTATATGATATAAATCAGCTGGACAAGTGCTCATGGAACTAAAATGCACTCATCTTGGTCTCTCATTGAATGAATTACCAACTGGGGGGAACTCAGAGTACTGAATGCTCCCTGGAAGCTTTTCATAGCTGAAGAATCTGACAGTCTTGGCTTGGAGTTTTCTACTGTCATTATTTTTCAGGTCACAGAAACTTCTAGGTTTGTGGATAATGAGTCTCTTTATAGGAGGAAAAACAGAAGCTAGATCTCATTTGGTGCATTATGAAGAACTAAGCCAGACTCCTTAGTTTCATTCTTAGAAACAAAATCCATCTGTAGTCTGCTGCAGATGGCATGGGATCTCTGTTCATCAGAAGATTGATTAGTTTATTTATTGGTTTATTTCCTGGCAACAGAGCTTTACAGAACCCAAACTCTTTCTTCTGGTCTTTCTAATGACCATGGAATATCATTACAAGTGGTTTAAATAACCCTTTAATATCCTCACAGTATTGCATTGCTTATAAAGACCGTGCATGGTTGACTCTCACCATAGTCTGATAACCTATAGGCAACAGCATGCTAAATGGAAAAAAGTTTTCAAAGCATTCCCACTAAGATAAATACAAGACAAAGATGTCCACACACCCCGGTCCTATTCAATATTGTACTTGAAGTTTTAGCTATATCAGTAATCCAATACAAAAGAGGATACAAATATGAAAATGAATGCCAAAATATTCCTATTTTCAGTTGATAAGGTATTACACATACGAGAGTCCAAGGACCTCACCAAAAACATCTGGTGCTGGTAAACTCTTCACCAATGTGTTAGAATCCAAGTCAGTAGTTTTGCAGTATAACAACAGCAAACATATTGAAAAAGAAAAGAAATCAGGGAAACAGTCTTCCACACACAACATACAAACATAGACACACAGAGAGACATATTTATTTTCCAGAAATGTATATTATTTTTGAATATATATTTGGAAATAAACATAACCAAGAAATAAAAGATCTCTAGAAGGAAAACTTGATGTCACTGTTAATTTATTAGAGTAAGTAGAGCTGACTTCCACCAAGGTGAGTTCTGAGTGAAAACTCACTTTCAAGTAGATATAATTGGTTGGTCAAACCAAACTCATGCTTCTACATCTGAACTTCAGAAAGGCTAAGAAAATGAGCTCCACATGGGATCAAAGGCACATCTTCTGTAAACTTCCTTGCATAAAATTACAAGTCCACTACATAAGGCCAAAACACTCAGTGGCTGCCATGTTTAAAACTTAGCAAAACATCATATTGTCACTTACATTGGTGTGGCATCTGTCAGTTTACACCCGTTGAGTTGGAAATGATGACTGACTTTTGACTGAGTAAAATATTTTATTTTCTCATTGGTTAGACTTTTTATGGGGGCTCATTCGTGATATATCAATAAGTTAAAATGCTTCAAGACCTCAGGAAGACACTTAGTTGCTTCAGACAACTTCTCTATTCCATGTCCTAGGACATCTTTACAAATCTCTGTGTATAATTGAACCCACTTTTATTTTCGAAGATGTTGACTTTTACATTTTGGTTGAGATATAATTCATGCAGAATCTTCAGATGTATACATTTTGATAAGTTTGTACATATGCACATATGCAAGCATAAAACCAGGTATATATGTGTAAGCATATGTAAATATATGTTTGTGTACACATGTGTATAAGGACATTAAAGTAGGAGCTATTCTTTTTACATGATTTAAGCATGTAACATTATAATGCCTTGCTGCTGCCTATAGGTACTGTGCCCTACAGCAAACCCAAAGGAAGTATTCACTCTGCAAGGCTTAAAAGTTATGCTTACTGAACAGAAACTCCCTGTGTCTCTCTTTTTCCTAACTTCTGACAACCACCATTTGTACTCTCTGTTGCTATGAGTAATCATGAAGTATTTAGTTCTCAAAGTTTTGGCATCTAGGAATTACTCCCCAGACACTAGATGATAAAATATCCTTTTGATTTATGACATGTTCAGACAAAAAGATTTATTTTAGCACATGCAGCCATCTTGGTAGGGAAGGCATGGATCAGTTCATGGTATCTGGAATGTGGAGAGGAAATATACATCTTTATGGAGCAGAGAACAGAAAGTGAGAAAGGAGCTAGTCTTTGCATAGTATTCAAAGGTCAACCCCTACTGATCTATATTCTCGTGATAGTCACATAATTTCTTAAAACAATTCCAACATCTAGGGAACAAGCTTACAAAACAAAAGCTTGTTAGTGAATGATTCAGGATCAAATCATAACGCCAGGGTAACAGGACCACCATATCACTCCATAGTAAGACTGAGCCAAGATACTCCAGTCATTTAAATGAGTCTAAGTCTATTGATTTTTAAATAGATCCATTTTTTCCTGTGAGTAAACACAGGATCAGACAGAAAAATTAGTACTAAATAAAACACATTCTAAATTACCTGAAAGACACAAGAGATAACATCAAGACAAGAATCATAAGAGTTATAATATAAAACTACTAATAATACAAAGATGGATAAATGTTATAAGCAAACAAGGAAAGCAAGCCCAGATAAATGAAAGAATCAGAAACATAAAAATAAAAATGAACGCTTAGAAATAATAAATTTTGGTTAAAATGAAAATCTCAGTAGAAGTTTTAGAAAATAATGTGAGAATATTCCCCAGAAAGTAAAAGGGCTAGCATTAATGAGCTGGAACAGAAGGGAATGGTGACAGTAAGCATGCAGACAGGTTGGGAAGAGAAATAGTCAAGAGCTCTAAATCGAAAAATAAGTTGTATAAAGCACAGAGTCTCTGGACAAGGGAGGTGTTGTGCACATGAACTCTCAACAGCCATGGCTATCTGTCATACCCACACCAGTAAACATTCCAGCATGGGTGGGAGAAGAGATCATAAGGCCCTGCTCCTAGTGGAGGAGTGACAGGCAATAAATGGCTTCCGAGGGAGGGATAGTGAGTTTTATTTATTTATTTATTTATTTTTTGCAGACTGAGAAGGTTGTATTTATAAATTTAGGAATATATGTGTATATACATATACATATGTGAATGTAACAATAATTAATGGAAAAACAGGGCCATGAATTTAAAAGAGAACAAGGAAAGTTACATGGGATGGCACGGAGATGAGGGGGGAAGGGGAAAATGATGTAATTATACTATAATCTCAAAAATAAAAAAAATAATAATGAATGTTTTTCACCATGTGAAGCTGAATTTCCCTTCTGTAATCATTAATGATAACAATGAGCATTTATATCAGTGGTTTTCAGCCTGTAGGTTGTGACCCCTTTGGGGATTGTAAACAGAGACTGCATGTTCATTTCTCAGCTACCCAGACATGAATAATCACACAAAACTATATTAATTACAGCACTGTTTAGTATTTCTACCCAACCATAAAATCATTTCATTGCTACTTAACTGTAATTTTGTTACTGTTATGGACTGTAATGCAAATATCTGGTGTGCAAAATATATAATCTGTCATCCCCTGATGTGGGGTTCCCCTCTATATGCTGTGAATATGTTTTATTACCATTGGTTAATAAAGAAGACGCTTTGGCCTATGGTAAGGCAGAATATAGCCAGGTGGGAAATCTGAACAGTGATATAGAAAGAACAGGCAGAGTCAAGGAGACACCATGTAGCTGCCAAAGGAGAAAGACAGCGGAATCTTACCAGTAGGCCACAACCTCATGGTGATACATAGATTTATAGAAATTGGTTAATTTAAGATGTATTTATTCATTTTTTTGAGAGGCAATCTCCATGATATTTGTCCATGTCCATATACCCACATGCATATGATTAATACTGATTCAACTTATATGTGACTGTATCTGAAGCCAAATCAAAGTGTCTTCATATCTTGGTCACTCAGTTATTTGATCTGTATGTGTTATTTTATTATACTTACACAGTCTGGGACATACCTGGTATTTTCCATTCTTATTGTTTTCACTAGTATTGATACTCGGTTATTTGAACAGATAGTACTGAAAACTATGACATGGGGAGGGTAGATCCCTGAGCTTCCAGGTAGTTGAACCCAACTCCAAAATTGGCTTTTGAGGGGAAGATATAAAGCTTGGGATGTGCAAGAACCTTAACCTCATCTATTGCAAAGTGAAACAGTATGGATGACTAGACTTTCAATATCATAACTGAAGATTTAGCAATCAGTGACACACGATGATATGGGAGGTGCTTGGTAAGAGGCACAGATGGGCAAGATAGTCACCATGTCTCCTGGTGGGACAATAGAGCTTGCTAGAAAATGGGGTGTGGTGTAGATGTCCTTTCATTGTATAGAATCAAACGAGTAGAAATCTTGTATTCACTTGTTTAGGGTGCTATAAAGAACTGCTGTGGTGCTAGACACTTTATTGCCAAGCATTGGTTTTCAATACCACAGAAACAGTAAACTAAAGAGAAGAAAAATTGTGAAAGAAGAATTTGTAACTTCCTAGGCCTTGAGTATCAGTGTTTTACTTAAATGAAAACTGCACCGAGGCTAATAATAATTTATATCAGATGTTTCTCCTATGATCTGGGGGCCTTTCCAAGCTGTAATGAACAATTGTGAGCAACAAAGGAAGCAATTATGGTTCCCACCCTGTCGGATCCATTTAAGCAGTGATTTATGGCTGTCGGAAGTCTGCTTAGCTCTGCCTTCTATCCGTAAGAACAGGTGCCATAAGCATTTCTTAGTCATTCTTTCTCCTGCCAGGTTTTATGTTGGAGCATCATTCATTTTTGGTTCATGCCTGGCACCTGTCCTAAAAGGATTTAAGTTGGCCAGCTGCAATAAGAACAACAACCCTAAAAATAACATCATAAACAGAGCCAATACCATGAACGAAAATAGTGCTGTAAGTTGAACATTTCCTTTCTGCTGTTCTCTATGCTTAGTGCACTACAAACATGAACTGACTTATTTATCACACCATCTATATGATAAATAACACGAATCCCATGAGATATATAAAGACTCTGATCTCTAAAGTGACATTTTAACTGATTCAAGTTTGCATAGTTTAAATTCAAGTGCAAGTATATTAACTATTTTTTTTAATATGACTATATACTTTTGATCATTTGCTGGGATGTGCAATAAGCCTGGAAAAAGATAAACCATGTTTATTTTTCAGTTTTTCTGGCTTTTTTTTTCAACTTCAAAAGTACATCGTGATGATTAGGAAAATTTTAATGAAATTTAAGTTACTGGGCGTTGGGACTGGAGTGATGGTTGAGTTGGTAAAAAAATGTACTGTTACTTTTGTAGAGTCTCCATGTTTGATTCCCTGTACCCATCATGTAGGGTGGCTCATAACCATCAGTAACCCCAGTCCCAAGGGTTATGACATCTTTTTATGGCTTCATTGGGCATTTGCATTTACATGTATATACCCTCAAACATACACATTCACACACAATTTAAAAGTAATAAAACAGATCTTTTAAAAATACAGGATATACAAGAGTACTCTCCAGTCTCTATCCTATGTTTTCTCTTCTTCTTCCACTTTTTTTTTATTAGTGTTGATGGAGCTCTCAATACACATTAGGAATATATCACAGAGACTATTTGCTCGTCTGAGACATCTGTCTCAAAGCTTGCTCTAGGGCAGAGAGGTTCTTGTTTGATATAGACTTGAACAATTTAGCTTCTTTTTCTTCTTGAAAATAAAGGACTCCCTGCACCAAAAAGAATTCCATTTTAAAACAGTAGAATATCATGATGTTTGTCCAATCAGTCCTGTAAGAAATCACACAACAAAATAGGGTGATCTGTATTTCTTGCAAACAAATCTGTTGCATACCTTGAATAATTTTAGGGGTAGAATTAACTTCCAGTAGGTTAGCACATTCTTGAGGAGAAAGAAATTGGGAAAAATGAGATACTTAAATTAAATTAGCTGCTTTTATTAATGCTCTAACCTAATTTCAAGTATACAGTGAACACACACCCAAAGTACCAAGAGTTCATCAAAATTTCAAGAACAAATATCTTCATGTTGAAATGGTTACTATTAGCAGTTGAAATTATATGGGCAAGATACATCATCCTAAATAGAATTTTTAATAGACCTACCTATACAGCTACACACACACACACACACACACACACACACACACACACACACACACACACAACAAGCACTTTATTCCTTAGGAAGTATTGAATTTGGGGGAAGCCCGTTCTTTCCAAAATGGAATCCCTGGATCTATGATGTTAATCAGTTGTTTCCTGACCTCAAAAATGTCGTCACTGCAATCTAGTGATATATGATAAAAGTTTCCATCATAGGAGTCTCCATCACAGGCTGTGATATGCCAAGGGGAAGGCCCATAGAATGAGGGCAATTTTGTGCCTCAGAAATCCAAAGGGTTTCAACAAAGGCAAGGATGGTAGGCAGTTAAAATAAGGCCAGCTCAGGTAGGAAGAGATCGAGTTTGCTTCCTGCTAGTACAAACCAAGAGGAAGGGACTCAAAGAGTTACCGCTTGCAACGCTGTGTTTCCTGTCTCATACCTTTCCAACATCAGGGAAGGAAAGGTTTTAATCTTATTGCTTAGGGTGCTCTGATTAACTAAGGAATTTCTCCCTTCTCTCCACAAGAAACAAACCAAACAAAGCAAAACAAACAACAAAAATGGTTTGTTTTTTATTTTGTGGCTTTATTTTCTATCTTTTTGATATCTGATCTCTTGTTGACAGAAATCCTGTTTCCTCATATCTTCTGTACCCTGGACCCAGGTATTTGTATTTATGGACGACTCTCCTCCCAAACCCATTTTTCAAAAGGATTGACTCAGGTGGCTGGTATCTTCCTAGATTGAGAATTATGGGCAAAAATAATACAGCCGCACTATTAAATTTTAAGCTTAAGAGATATCCTGGGATCCACTAATACCTGTGTGAAGATTACACATTGTTCTCCAAAAACCCGACTTCTAAATTTCTAGGTCATGCAACTTTCAACAGTAGCTATTAAAATGAAGATTCTCTGAGCTGACTGATGCCCAGAATTGTATTTCATGAGCTATCTTCCCAGTGTGACCCAGTCTTGCTGTCATTTTCTTTTATATTGTTAATTAAGTTATCAGACCATCTACTGAATGATAGAACTTGCCTCCTCCTGAGTTGTTGGACAGAGATAAGATTTGACATTAGTCTGTTTTCATCTCCCTCTCTGATGTCCAGATTTTTGACTTTTGAAGTTCAAATCCAGTGCTGCACGTGAAAGCATGATGTAATCATTAATGAACAAAAGGATTTGCCACATGCATTCACTGATCACATAAAAAGACTTCAATAGCATCACTAGCTCCCAGCAGAAAATTCAGAATGTGCTATTTAAGTCTGACAGTAGATCCTCTAAATTTGAGTTTCATTTCCCCAGGCAATCTGTTTAGGCTAAAAATCCCTTGAACTTGAACGTTCACCTCAATTCTACCTGATCACATTTAGACACTTTAAGGTGGCTCCTTGGGAGCCACACGTCTTACTTGATGATTTGGAAGAGCAACAACCACTTATGTGCATTTTAGAAGTCAGAAACTTTTGTCACTAAAGCATACTGTGTCGCCATGACAAAGCTTAACTTTACATTCTGATTTTTATTCAGAACTAAAACTGTACTAAGTCACAAAAAATAGAGACTCAAAATAACTTATCTTACATCTTTGACACTGGCTCTGCTTTGGCATTCTTTTTTAGTTAGAGAACGATTGGGCTATGTATCACATTGATTCCCAGATACCCAGAGCAGCACTTTTCCATCAAGCACAGAGATATTCTTGACAGAGCTTATGAATATTTACAAGTGTGATTAATAAGGATTATAAGGAGCCTCCTGCCAGGTGGGATTATACGTTGCTGCTTAATGGGGTATAGGTCAGTTTAAATTGTCCCATTAACTAGCACTTCCAGAATATTTTGTATTTCTTATATGAAGCCAGACATACCAGGACTGTCTTAGCATTACTGTTGCAATGGGTGTTACCCATGCCTTGGTGAACCCTTAAAGCTGACCAACGTTATTCCACCTGTGTCTTGTGGACTGTTGCTGAGGTATTTTTACTGATGAGATTGCTAAGGATCAAAGAAAGGTAATTTTCTCAAACTCAAAGTAATAGGCCAAAGTAAGATTTGAAATCTTGATTCTGCGATTTTAAAGCCACTCACTGCACCATATGTCTTAATTCACCTTCCTGAAACTTGATTTCTAGAGGATTTTCCCCTAGGCTAGCACAGTTTTTAAAATGCTTTATTGTTTATAATTGAGCCTTCCAATATCCCTCATTCCCTTTCCTTCCTCCCTTCCCTATTCCACTTTTCCTCACTGCAAACCCCCCTGCTCCCAATTAACTCAGGAAATCTTGTCTTTTTCTCTTTCCTAGGCAGACCCATGTATGCCTCTCTTAGGGTCTTATTTGTTGTCTCGTTCTCTGGAGTTGTAGACTGTAGGCTGGTTATTCTTTGATTTATGTCTAAAGGCCACTTATGAATGAGTATGTATTATATATTATCTTTCTGGGTCTGGGTTACCTCACTCAGCATGTTTTATTTCTAGTTCTGTCCAATGCCTTCAAATTGCAAGGTATCATTTTTTTTTATTGCTGAGTAGTACTCCATTGTGTAAAGGTACCACATTTTCCTTGTCTATTCTTTAGTTGAGGGACATCTAGGTTGTTTTCAAGTTTTGGCTATTACAAATAATGCTGTTATGAACATAGTTGGTCAAATGCCCTTGTGGTATGATTGAGCATCCTTTGGGTATATGCCTAAGAGTGGTATTGCTGGGTCTTGAGGTAGATTTATCCCCAATGTTCTGAGAAGTCACCATATTGACTTTGGTGTCTCTTTTTATGGCAATACCTCATCTTTAAAGAAAAGGTACAGTCTTTTGAAAGTGAAATGTCTTCCATAGGCACATGTTTCTGGACACTTCGTATCCAGTTGGTTACCTGCAATCTTCATGCTTGCTTTTTGCTTCCTGTGTACATATAATATGTAAGCTGTCATCTTTCTATTCTTGCTGCCATTCTGTGCTTTTCCTGCCATTATGGACTCTAGTCCTTTAGAACTGTCAGCTGAGATAAACTCTTTCTTAAACTGACTGTGGTCATGCTATTTTATTTTAACAGTAAAAAAATAGTACACATGGGGTATCGTTTCTCTTTTCTGATCAACAAAATGAGGTAGAAGATTGTCATACAAATTAGTCATAGAATATTATCTATCAGAATGTCAATATTACAACTTAAAATCTGATAATAAAACCTCATTTAATGGGGCCAGTATCAATCTAATATATGGAATCTGAGAAGACATTCTGCTATTTTTCTATTTCTCTTTCTATCCATCATCTTAGTCATTCATTTATTCAGATTACTTACTGAGTATATAACATATGCCTGGTATCATTTGAAGTATCGATTTCCTAGGGGACATAAATCATACCTGTATAGAATTAATAGTCTATTGTGATGGTAAGGACAATAATTAGAATAAATACATATATGAAAACTCCATCAGACATTGAAATATCATGAAACATTAAAGCCGAAAACCACATAAGGATGATTAAAAGATTC
>JAQHUG010000120.1:3278669-3295610 GCA_028555095.1 Dicrostonyx torquatus
TATATTTACACACACCCACACATATATATGTATATATGTGTATATGTACATACATGTATTGATATAGATATTGTACAAAAGTCTCTTATACTCCAAAATATACACTCATAACTATATAAAGCTGGTTTTAGAGTGAGACTCTGACTCAGTCCCCATATTTATTATACGCATTTCGTGCAAGCTCAGATGAAGCTGAATGGGCTAGGATGTCCTAAGTGACCTGCAGCAAAGATAACACTACATATATAGATTACTAATGTAAGGCCAATTGGATAATAAAGAGAAACACATGTCATTAGGTACCAAATATATCAGACCACATAGTGTGTGGATCCCCAAGCTAGGACAGCCATATAGATGCATAGATAAAGACACAATGCATTAACCCCTCTGAGATGTGAATTGGAACTGTGTAGATTTCTGGAGTTGCTGGACCTAAGGCATGTGTGTTAGATAACCTTCTCCAGAAAAACAGCCTTCAGGTCATAAGTGGGAATACAGAGAGACTTTTTTCAAGGAAGGAATGGCTCATAGGGCTATGAAGGCCAAATTGTTTTTTTTTTTGAAAGTTAGAAGCTCAAAAACAAAATCTGTGTATCTACAACTTGAACAGAAAGGACTAAGGCCATAGATTGTCCACAGTGTAAGCAGCAACATGAATTTGAAGGCCAGAGCATGAGGTAGCTGAAGTTCTGGGACTGGGAAAGATCAGTGTTCCAGTTCAATAGAAAACAGAGCCATCTTTTCTGCAGTTTTGCTATAATTGAGCATTTAATGGTTTGACAGATGCTCACCAGTATTGATGGTGTTGGCCTTTACGAAGTCCACTTATCACAATTCTCATGTCTCTGTAGTCTCAGAAATATTTTTTTTTATTTACCCTTCAAACATCCCTTGTTCCAATTCAATGGGCTTATCAAGTTACCCATCACAACAACTTTCCCACCCCATCTGTGTCTTAATTCCATTATGTTCTAGGGGAATCACTATTTTCAGTATTTTTAAGTAGGATATAATAGTGCACTTCATGTAAATCCCATGAGCTACATTGCCTTTTCTCAATGAATGTAATTACTGTTACTGATGTGAGCAATTCATCCCAGATATGTGTTCATTACATGAGCAGTAATTACATGAAGACACCCTTTTCTTCTTGGCTAAAAGCCTTAAAGCTGAAAGAGCTTTTACTCAAAATGGTTTGACCAAGAATATTTGAATTTGTAGAGTTTCTTCCCTGAAAAACTTGTCTTTCCATCCTGTTTAGACAAAATTTAGCTTTCAGATGGGTTATTCTGGCCCCTAAGGACCAGACATGTTATCTTGTTCTCTTAAGGAAGAAACGATGGTGGTTTCTGAGACTCTCCAGCATGTAACTGAGTCAATCTCCATGTCTCCGCATTTATATTGATCTGCCATGTGAAGCAGTCCACAGTGTGCTTCTGAAAAGGGCAACACACAGGAGCCATACCCTGTCTTAACCATGTTATGGCAGCTTCCACGTTAGCACCAGAGGTTAGACAGTGGATTGAAATTCTGGATATAAATCTCTCATGATTCTGTTGCTTCCTGGCATGTGAGTCAATCAGATTTCCCATCTGTAGAATCAAAATGAGAGTACTTACTCAGTTTGATATGAGGATTAAATTATAATAAATTAGGACTATATGAAATGGAGTTCTGAAATACATAAAATTCTGTTCAAATATGTCATTCTTAAATAGGTTGTGTAAAGGGAGAATTCAGAAGATTAGAACAAACAGTGAAACATCTAGAGTTCCAGATTAGGTCAGCAATTCTTATTTCAGACTGTTATAAAATTAGAAGAGGGGCTGAAAATGGCTCAGCATTTAAGAACTTTTACTGTTCATGAAGAGGTCCCACGCTCACATTCCAGCTCCCATGTTTGATGGCTCAGAACCTCTGTGAATCCAGGGAAACTTTTGGCTTCTGTGAAGACATACACTTACATATGTGTACACACACACACACACACACACACACACACACACACGCACTCCTTCTCTTTCTCAACATACACACAAAATTATGAGTAAAATAAATCTTTTTTAAAAGTAGAAGTAATTAAAGATTTAAATATAAAATAATAACACTATTAGTGTATTAGAATTATTTTATTTTTCATTCAACAAATGTTTGCTGAATGCCTACCATACGTCAGGTTCTTTTATACTGGAAGTATAATTGTGAATCAGACAAAATAGCTGCACTCCTTTCAAATATTGTGTGGTAGGAAAGACAGAAAATAATCAGTAAATGCATATATTATAAAATTAATAATCTACAAATAAATAGGTAGATGATGGATTTCTGTGCTTAGAAATAAAGCAGAGAATGACAATGTTGAGTCCTTGGCTCCTGTTACCTCTGAAAACAGAGGATAGGGTTGCACAGATTTGGGCCTGCCTCTCACTATCTGTAACACTAGGGAGAACTGGTTCTACCTCTCACTTCTGTAGCACTCCAGAGAGCAGGTCCTGCATCTTGCCTGAATGCCATGGCATTGCTGACACTTTTGGCAGGGGTGTGGGCAAGCTGGTCCTGAGGGAGTGAGAGTGGGAGAATTGGTCCTGTCCCCCTCATCTGCTATGTGTTGGTATGGGAGAGGGGAAAAGGTACCTTCCTCCCTGTTGTCCCGAGCCAGAGGCAGCAGGCTGGAGAGCCCTCCCAGCCCCTCACTAACTGCAGCATTAGAGAGAGAAAGCCCTGCACCTTCCCTGGACAGCCCTGAAACTGAACCCATTGACAGGGGCACAGGTGAGCCACCCCAAACAGGTGAATGTAGGAGATCTGACCCTACCCCTCATTGCCCATAAGGTGTCATGAGCAAGAGGGCAGATGCCCTCCCCTCTGTTCCTCACCACCTGTGATATGTGGGAGAGGTAGACCTGAGATCATGAAAACTGGTGGCCTAGCCTGGCCCCTCTCTGGCTGCAGTATTTAGGACAGTAGATGGTACACCTCCCCTGGGCAGAACTACTGCGGAGGCATGGGTGAGCCTGCAATGAGGTCATGAGAGTAGGGGTGCTGGCCCTACACACCTTGTCTGCCATGTGGTGGCAAGGGCAATATGCCTTCCCTCCCTGGCCCCTTACCACCTGTGACAGAGGAGAGAGTTGACCTTGCCCCTCACCATCAGTAACACTTAGGGGAGTGGCCCCTGCACCTCGCCTGGGCAACTCTAAAGAGCTGGCCTTCGTGGTGTAGGTGGGTGAGCTTCCCAAGGGCATGAGAGCAGAGCACTGGCCCCATGGCTTGCCACTTACTGCGTATCACGAACTATACAGGTTGATGCTTTCTCCAGCTCACCCTGGTGTTGAGGATGAGGAAGAGGTGACACAGTGACCAAGCCAGCAAACACCTAGACACAGAACCAGAGCTATGAATCACCTTACCCCAACATTCACCCCATCTATGATCTGCTGATGCATGTAAAGGAGTCAGTCCTGTAGACGCAAGGTTTCAAGATATCCATGACATAGTACAACAACAAGAGATCTAAGAAGAGTCCCAGTGAGGGCCCAGTATTGATAGTGTAGCAGAAACCAGAGGCCTTGAACCAACTCGATGATTCGTTGCAATGAACACTTGCAAGTAAAAATGTGTATGGACTAAAGGGTATACTGTGTGACTCACTGTGTCACACTACAGCTTCCATGATGAAAATTTTCTTATTTTTTTTTTCTTTTAGATTTTGTTTCGCTTTTTCTTCAGGGGAAGGTTACAAGGAAAGAGGGCAGATGGGAAGGTATGGGGAGACAAATGGTATAGAAATGCAGAATGTGAAAGCCACAAAGAATCAATAAAAAGTTAAATTAGAAAGAAAAAACAATAAAAATAATGCTATCATGGACAGTTGAAAGAAAGTAGTGTTTAGTGAACGTCTTACTCAGTTGTGAAACTTTAGACCTCTTGAAGAGGTAGATGGAAACCTCCAGGCTGATAAAAGAACAAAATGTAAGTCTTAAAGGGCACTACCTTAGAATCTTTATGACTAGGAACCTAGAAAAATAGTTAATAAAAACTGAATTCTTTTCATTACTAAGTACAAACTTGTACTAAGCACAAATTAAGGGAACCAACTTCAGTCTACTTTGTAGAGTGAGAATCTTCATGCAAAAGGGTAAGGAAAAAGATCTCACACAAAAGGCTCTTCAACCCAGGAAAAAACAGTGCTCACGTGGAAGACAGAGTGATCTAGACTTACTATTTTATACCTATTACCTTGACAGCAACAAAAATTTTGATTCATGTACTCTTTACTTAAAGAAAATGAAAATCTCAGTGGTGAGATCAATCGATTGAGAGAGAGCCTGTGAACATGTGCAAACCCTTATGAATGGCATTGTTGATAAATGTGCTAAGCTCTGTGTCCATACATTTTATCTCTGGAAATTTATCTAAGAGACAATGCAAATGAGAACATGCAGATGACTACACACCTAATTATTCATGGAAGCGGTTTTTCAGTAACTTGAGTTGAGAAACAACTTAAATACTCATTGATAAGATACCATTTCATGAATTATGAGACTTTCAGGTAATAATAATTCAGATACTATGGGGGTTATCTCTAAAATGTAAAGCCTTCATAAAAGATCTCATATGGCATGATATCTTTTATATAAAAATTAAGAAAAAAATGCTACCTTTTGCAATTGTTTTATTCTTACTGGGAGGAGAGCAAGTCCTTTATTTCTTTTAACTTTCTGACATTACTAATATATTCTGAAAATAAGAAACTTTTAACTGTATGCAAAGAATTATTTCCCATTTTTAAATATAAAACATAGTTGGGGACTAAAGCATTGCGCTCTATCTTCTTTCTCTGATTTTGAATAAAATTAATCACTTATTAAACTATATGATTAACTTCAAAGTTCAGCATTCAATTCATATCTTCTATTATAATTATTAATATTAAAATTGATATTAATATTAGATGTCCCAAGTTCCAGTCCAGTTAGTTGCTTGAAGTGCAGTAAATCTTCCCTCATTACAGAAAACATTCCTATTGCATAAAACTTTAATTTTGAGCACACTTCCTTTTTTAATATCATAGTGACTGTAAACAAATGAACATTTGAGAAGCACTCTGGCTGGAGCCAAGACTCCCCATAAGAGATAACAATAGTAATGAGAAGCATTTCCTTCTCCATGTTTCTGGAATGAGAAGCTGATAACATAGAGATTTTAAGGAATTTCTTCCTAGACACAAGCCAGTAGAGTCTGGGCTAGGGTTTGCTCTCCTGCTCTTTATGATTCTAAGGTCCCTCACACTCCCATGACTTCAGGGACATTTCCCACTTTCTAAGACGCTAATTGAAACCTGAGTCTGAGATAAATGCCCTATGTTTCTGCCCTTGTTTCACTTGTAGCACTGAAATCCAGTCAGCCAGAATCAGAATTGTGGTAGTTGATTTTTACACTGATGCTCATGCCAATTTGTTGATTTTGTCACCTAAGATAGCAATTATCATACTTAACATGGATAGTATATTTAGTTGTATTCTCATGAATCGAATAACGCTTATTGATCTATGTCTTTCTTGGCTGTGGGGGAACATCCTGAATTGGCTAAATGTTTGTCTGGTCCTTTGGTAATCCTTTGAATTTTTTTTAAGGTGCTAAAGAGAATTAGACAGAAATTCCAACCATGACAACCAGCCTCTACAATGACATCTTCAAGAATGGAATGGAATAAGTGAGGTATTTATTTTCAGAAGTAATGGGTAAAATACAATGGATGAATGGGGAATGTGGTTGACCTTGGGGACATGATGTCAGAACTACAAAAGAAAATTAGTTCTATTGGGTTTGAAGAAGTACATAGAACATGATGGAGGATGAAGACAGAAATCAGGGTTAGATAAACTGGAAAAAGAACAGGAATAAGGAAATCAGAGTCTGATCATTCCTTCAGATTTCTCATTTTTGGTCACATGTTGTACACTGAATTTGATGCCTATGTTATGATTTGCACAGTAGCCTACATCCAAATGTATTTTTGCCCTAGGCTCCACTACTTTTAATTCGTTCTAATTATCTTAAACCTTGAGGTCCTGCAATGAAGCCCACAAAGGCAATAAGAAGAAAGATAGGAAAGAAAAAAATCCAAAAGGAGTCATGTACTTTTAGACCCCGGGGTTGAAAGCAGTAGAAAATATTGCCATTGTGCATGAAAGAGTCCCACACTGGGTTCTAAGCTTCCTGGTCCTTTGACAGCATTGTGAGTCAAGGTTTACAAGACAATCAGGCTCAAAGCTGTAATACCAAGGATAGTTTTCAAACACAGGAGAGGTGTTCAGTGTGCAAGGACAGAAGCTAGTAAGATGGTTATTAATTGAATACATATGACTTATAAGTAGATTTGCAGTTGGTTTCCAAATTCACCATTAGCAGCAAAAGCTTAAGGTGAGGAAATATTAAGGTAAACCTCCACATCCTTCTCCAGTAGCCTTATTCCAGGTTCTTATATCTACACAGCCATCTTACCAGTTAGCTGTGACTTCCTTCTTTGTTTCCAGTTTCCTCTACATGCTTCCTTTCCAATATATCACCATACCCTTCTGATTTGGCCTCATGTAGTACTTTTTATACCCAACACTGTTTCTATTCATCTCTCTCATGTAGTTCTGGAAACTACAATGATTGACAGAACAATGTCTGTAGTCTCATGTCCAGGGAGATTGTTCAGTGTTTCCCCTAACTTGCTTGACTTCTGATGTTTACAGAATTCACTTGGGCTGTGGAAGAAGCAAGCTCTTTTAAAAATCTTCCTCAGACTTTCAGTGTGCCCAAAGTATAGATTTTCACCTTTTCTAAACCCTTGCTTTCCTATTGGTTCTGGTCTTTGTTAATCACAGCTGATTTTTCAGTCCCAGATAATCAGAAGCAAAGAATCTTAACTCAAAAGGCACAGTAGAGTCTGTTTCCCTCTGAAACTTTCCAAGCCAGGCCTCTATACTTTGCCCTATTCCCAACATTTTTCTCTTCCAAGCTCCTACAGAACACCCTAATGATTTCGTAACACTCAATGGATTTTCTAGCCCAAAGTTTCAAAGTTTTTCCACAATCCTCCCAAAGGCATGCTCATGTCTGTCAGAGCAATACCCCACTAGGCTGGTACCAACTTGTGGTCATTAGGGTTACTATTGCTCTGATGAAAACATCATGACTAAAGGCAATTTGGGAGTGAAATGGTTAACCTGGAGGCAGGAGCTGTTGTAGAGGGCATGTTCTGCTTATGATTTTACTCCTTATGGCTTAAATTTTTTATTGCTTTAAAATAATGCCATTCAAAATTTATACTTCCTCCCCTCCTCCCATTTTCCTCATGCTCCCCCCCCTCCTCCCACCCTTTCCAGTCCTAAGAGAGGGCAGGGTACCCAGCCCTGTGGGAAGTCCAAGGCCCTCCCCCCCTCCATCCAGGCCTAGGAAGGTATGCATACAAACAGACTAGGATCCCAAAAATCCAGTACATGCAGTAGAGACAAATCCCAGTACCATTACCATTGGCTTCTCAGTCAGCCCCCATTGTCAGCCACATTCAGAGTCCAGTTTGATCATGTGCTCATTCAGCCCCAGACCAGCTGGCTTTGGTGAACTCCCATTAGATCAGGCACACTGTCTCAGTGGATGGGCCAATCCCTCATGGTCCTGAGTTCCTTGCTCATCTTCTCCCTCCTTCTGCTCTTCAACTGGACCTTGGGAGCTCAGTCCAGTGCTCTGACATGGGTCTGTCTGGAAATTGGAAACAGACAAGATCGCTGGGCAAAAGATGGGAGCATAGGAGTGGGGGGAAGAAGAGAGGGGGAGAGAGAAGGGAGAAGGGAAGGATTGGGGAGAGCTTGGGGGAGTGGTTTAGATGGAGGAAGGGCGGATATGGGAGCAGAGAAGAAGTTATCCCAATTAAGGGAGCCATTTTAGGGTTGGCAAGAGACTTGGCCCAGGAGTGGTTCCCAGGTGTCCATGGGGATGTTCCCAGCTAGGTTCTTGGGCAGTAGAGGAGAGGGTGCCTGAACTTGCCTTGTCCCATAGTCACACTGATGTGTTTCTTGAATATCACTATAGAACCTTCGTCTGGCAATGGATGGAGATAGAGACTGAATTTGCTTTCTAAAGTGGTACTTTGATGATAGCTAAGTACAAAAATGCCATGGTAAACCTGATTTCTTCTATGCTAGCTAAAAGTAAAATATAGTCATGCTACTAAAAATAAGCAGTAATATGACCTTTTTTTTTTTTCTAAGTCCACATTCTACCTATCACTTCATGATCCTCAGCTTTATTCCTTCTGGCCATTTGTTTTCCTAATATTCATGTCAAGCACCCATAATTCTACCCACATTCCTCTCCAATATTATACCAGCCAATCCTTTACTCCTTACAGTGCCATGCACCTTGTATCACTCCCTGGAAACAGCAAGTGGGTTTTTGGTTTTCTTGTTTTGCTCGTAAGTTCTAGTTATGGATTAATATATGTTAGGCCTTGTTTTACTATTAGGAAACTCTCTTAATGAAGATTCCCTGAAGTTGGACTGAACTCACCTCCAGAGCTCCGGGAAACATTGTTGCTTTTTAGCTTTTAATGATTTATTAATGCTCTTAACTCCAAGACCAGGACCTTGTACTGACTGGGAGTCACAGAGTTGATCCCGGTGCACGGTAATTAGCACCCCTGATCTGTGGAAAAGATGCAGAGACTAAGATGGGATACTCCAGAACCAGACCTTGTTGGACAGGTGCTAAGGATTCCAATGCACAGAACTCCTGTGGTGTCCCAAACACAGATGAGTCCTGCAGGACTCTGCTTGTGTCCATGTCACAGCATACATGCCATTCTCATCACCAGTGCAGAGTCAAGAATTCAGAGGTCAAGGAGGAGGCTCTTCTTAGATTACAAGGCTAGAAGCTGGCTGAGCAGGGATTCAAGCCTAACACATCTGATATTTCTGTTACAGCAAATCTGCTATGCCCTACAACTCAGGAACACTGATTTTTGTCCTCTTCTTTTTGAATATCCTGGTCTCCTGGCCTTCACCAACACTGTCACTCCTGATTATATTTTTTATGTTTCAAAAATCTAATTCACAATATTTTTCTGATACAAGACCCAGGAGTCCAAAATCCCAGGCAAATTTGGATAAATCCCCACATCTGAGGAAACCCATGACTTGTTCTACACTTACAATTTCTCTAATGGCTGATACAGTTCAGGAGGTGTGTGTGTGTGTGTGTGTGTGTGTGTGTGTGTGTGACAGGTAGATGGGGAGGTAGATTCAGATATTGACGTATGACTAGAAATGCCCTCTTACTTCTATTGCATGTCTGCACAAGACTTATTTTTTTTAAAGCAGCCCCGTCTTTCAGAACCAGACGGAGCATTCCTGGAGCTTAAATGACACCTTAATTGTGATGGGCAATTTAGATACACTTAGAAGTGACATCACCTGCGTGTTCAGCCATGGCTTGGAGGAAAGTGCCGTTTATCAAAATGGCTTCCAAACAGCTCTGTTTTGTGTAAGCACCATCTAAGGTGCTCATCAGAGTCCTGCCTGAGTGCACTGCAGAGCGTTTCTGAGAGCGGCTGCCAGGAAAAGTGTTTGCTTTGCTTTCATCTGAAGCCTTGTAATAATTTTCTTCCCGTGGTGAATGGAGGCCCTTATATGCTGTGATCCTTCGGGGCTTGAGACTTTTTAATCTCAGCCTCAAGAAGGCTTTGGAAGCCAACGATTAATTTCCCCATTGCTGCACTAACGGTAACTTTAGGATTCGTTTTCCTCCCATTTTAATTTTAGCTTAAAACCAGGGCACTGCAAGCCTTTGTAAACAAAGTAATCGATCAGTGGCTATCATCAATTCTTGTGGGAGGGCAGAATAATTTGATGGATTCTGGACAACAGAAAAAGAGAGAGCAAGCAAGTTGAATAAATTAATGAGCATTATTACTAGTGGCAATGGAAGTTCCCTCTGGTACATTTATAGGAGCATGCTTATTCTAACTCCCAGGCTATAGCTGGGTATGTGCAGGTGGCCACATGGACTGGTTTCTCATTTACAGCCTCCAGTCACCACTTGAGTCTTCTTGCATTGTAATTAGACTCTTTCCTTGGATTGCAGGTGGCAAATATTTAAAATAGATTCTTGTTATTTTCACGTTTTGCCAATAACCTGAGTAGTAGAGCTGCAAGAAGAACCTCCCAACTTCTTCACTCTTCTCAATGAGGACCAAGGACTCTGGATCTAAGCGAGAAGTGATTGACACCAACTGACATTTATTGTAGAGTCCAGACTTATGTTCAGACTTTAGACTCCAAGTTCGATGCTCTTCCTCCTCTATCACATCTTTGTACACAGACTTTGCTCACCTGTGACATGAGCTCCATGCAGTTTCCCCTCTCCTCTCCACACTCTTCTTTTCATATGGACGCTTGTGTTTTATTCTTTTAGCAGCCAAAAATAAGGGTAACATTTATTTTCAAATGAGATTGAGTTATTTGTACACTTACAAAGGAAAAAGAGAAAAATGACTAGATTTTAGCCTATAGAATCACAAAAGCTTCCAGCTCTTTGAGAACAAGTAACTCCTATTTTAACTCCATCAAACAGAGTTTTTGTCCAGGTGGAACTGGAGACCCCTAAACCAATTTGGAAAGTTTGTTATTTGTCCATTTAGACTATTAAATTTTTTCCAGTCTTCTGCATTCTCATATTTTCTACAGACTTGCATGAGTGTGCCGATGTCCTTGTATTCATTGTTTATTTCTATATTTTTGCTTTAAACATCTTTCTCCTATTCTGATACAAAGTCATTTCTCACTCATCACTTAATTGTTCTATATCCCCCACTTACACCATTTATTAAAGTTCTATCTGGTCTGTAAGATGCATGTTAGACGAGTGATATTTAATAAAGATGCTGCTCCCTATACCTTCAGCCTTGCTATGTAATTTCTCATGCTTGTTGATTTCTGAACGACTTTGCAATCTGTAAAGTGAAGGTGATATGAACCAAAACATGAAAAAAAAGGCCAAATCACTCACTGGACCACTGGTGGGAGGAGTGTTAGCCTTTTTCAGAACATCTACTTTGAGCATCATGTAAGAAATAGAATTATATTTTAGTAGCTTCAGAATTTTAGGGTCTGTCTTAATTATTATAAAACAATAATCAGTAAAAGACAGTGGGTATTTCTTTTATTTAAACCAAGAATCTTCAACTATGTTGCTGATATACATTTGGTCCATCACCAGTTTTTTTCAATTCAAGTTCATGTCCAATTATAGCTCAAGTTCTATTGAACTACAGCCATGCTCATTTATTTAAACCCATCCAATGGCTGGCAGAGTTGAGAAGCAATGGCAGAAACTGAATGGGCCACACGAATCTGAAGCAGTTTGTTATTTGTCTCTGTTCAGAAGAGTCAAGAGAACTCCTGGTCTGGAGGGCTGGGTCCATGTATGCAGATGAAGAATGAAGGAACGAGACTAGAAGTAAAGATTTTGAACTTTACTGTTAAGACCAGTTGTGGTGGGTTGAAATAGAATGGCCTCCATGACCTCATGATTGAATACTTGGTATCCAGTAGGTGGAAAGTGGTGCATCACAGGCTTTGGAGTTTTCAAAAGACTCATGCCATATCTAGTGTTTCTTTCTCTCTGCTTTTTACTTACAGACCAAGATGGTTGTGCTCAGCTACTGCCTCCCTGCCTGCCTTCATGTCATAGACTCACTGCCTCTGAAACAGTAAACCCTTTTATAACTTGTTTATATAAGAGCTGGATTTCACTGGAGATTCAACATGTTGGACATACCAGAGCCTTGAAACATCTGCCAAGGAGAGCTGCGTGCAGACATTGGCACCAGCCCAGTAGAGAGAAATATGTTGTAGTTGGTATAACTGAAAGAGTGGGACCATCTAAATCCTTTGGCATCAGATGTTCAGCTTACAGGATTAAGAATTTGCTCTGCTGGATTTCAGCCTCCTCAATTCTCCCTTTCGGAATGGCAATGCACATTCTGTGTCATTGTATGCTGCAAGTATGCATTTCGCTTTCTGATTTTATAGAAGAGATTGCTTTGAGTGTTAGAAGAAATTTTGGAATTCTAAACTGTTTTAAGACTGTGAAATATTTATAAATTGGACAAAATGGGTATTTCATCATGATATGGCTATGAGCCTAAGGGGGCAAGGGAGTGGAATGTGAAGGTTTGAATGAGAATGGTCTTCTTAGGCTTCTATGTTGGAATACTTCATCATCAGTGAGTAGAACTGTTTGGGAAGGATTGGGGGTGTAAATTTATTGGTGGATATATGTCACTGGGTATGGGCTTTGAAGCTTCAAATACATTCGTCCCCATTTTCCTACTTGTAGGTCAAGATATGAGCTCTCAGCAGCTACTGCACCAGTATCATGACTGCCTGTCTACTGCCATGCCCTCTGCCCTCTATGCCATAATGGTCATGGAGTCTAATCCTTTGAAACCATAAGCCCCAAATAGCCTCTTTCTTTTATAAATTGTCTTTGTCACAGTATCTTTTTACAACAATAGAAAAATAACAAATAAGCCAACAAGGATAGCAATAGCATTCAGTTCATGCTGCTCTCTCTTAGTTAAGGCACAGAAGATGACTTGAATAAGATCTGGTCTGAGTGCTACTTATGCTGAAACAAAAGATAGAAAACCAAATAATATCCCATGAACATGTTCTAAAAATGGATTCTCCTCATTTAGACTAGAGTCTGTGTAAGGTACGTAGGTAGCTGGATGGATGGGGAAGGGTCGATAAGGCTGTATAGAACATTCTAGTGTCATATTTATTTCCCAGGTTGTCCCTGAAATAAATTGTTCCCAATCATGCTCTGGATAAACAAACCTAGCTGCTCATAATAAAACATTCTGAAACTGTTCGGAATATGGTTGACAGTTCTGCACTCTTAAGTTGTTCTCAATCCACTTGCACAGCTCTGCTCCCAAGAGGAGAGTTGATGCTTCCTACACAACACATACTTCTGTTTGTGACAGTTATTCTTGTGTTTGTATACTTTATTAATTACTATGCAAATGATGAAATGCAAATGTGAGGACAAAGAGATATGTTTCTATGAAAACAAGTGTCAGTGTTTCCAGAAACCATGATGAAGGGGAGTGCTTTAAGCCATATGGTAATCAGTCAGCAAAAAGAGATTATCAGATAAAAAATACATCCAGAAGGCTATATTCCTATTGCTTTGCCAGTCTTTACATTTTTAAACTCTACTTTCACAAACCTCATATAGGAAATCAGGGGCCATACATTAGAAGCATGATTTATGCAAAAAGGACTAGGGGAGCTATAATCAATCTGAGCTCATCTTCAGGCCCGGGCCTTGCCTGCACACCTCAACCTTAGCAAATGAAGACACATTTAAAAATTTTAAGTTAATATAAAATGTTTAAAGTGTAGATGCATCATTTTTATGAACCTCTCTTTAACTGAATTCTTTGATTAATTAACCAACTGCAGCAGCCCTATTTTTATCGACTACAAGGGCTTGCAATGAATTTCAGGAATCTTTGAAGCTACTGCTCCCTTATGAGTTCCTCTCTTAGCAGGGTGTTCATTCTCTGTGTCTTGGACTCCCACCTGGGTACATATCTAAAAGAATCACTTTAACCCCTTTATTGCTAGGATCTGAGGACAGGATGCCATCTTGTAGCCCTGTCTTTCCAATAATTGAGTCCAATGTCTAGTGTATTCTGATGTCTCACCGATGATCCACACATGACTGGCTAAGGACTGCTCTTCATGCAACCCCTAATTTAGATAGGCCTAAATGCAGCATTCTCAGACCAAAGATTTCAATCATTCTCAGCTCTTATATTTCTTTTTCCAGTGGTTTAGGTGATCCTTTAAATGCCCCTTTCTTTGCAACAGATGCCGATTTGACCACTTCCTGCCACCTACACTGTATCAAAGTAGTCTGAGACCCTTTACTGTCCCATCTGGATCATTTCAATAACCTCCTAACTGGTCCCTCTGCTTTCAGATTTGTCTTTTTATTGCCCTGTTCACATCATAAGTATGAGAATCCTAGTTTTGAAATACAAGTTAGATATTATCACCCCTTTTCTCAAAGTACTTCATAGCTCCCTAGCTTGCTGAGAGCAAGAGTTGCTCAATAAATGTGTTTAAATGAATGAATGATAGCTACTATTACAAGTGTAGCGGTGATTCCCATAGCAATAAGAATAATAGCTACTGTTATAACCGTAGCATAGTTCCTGTAATTGTCAGAGAAGGTGGCAATGAAGATTGTGAGAAAATCTGATGAGTGGTTTGGGTTTGCAATACCTGTGTGACAGTCACATAAACACTGACTGACTGGCTGGGAGTTCTGTATAGTCCCTGCTCATGTCAAGCACTGTGCAGAACAAGGAACTGGAGAACTGGCTCTGTGAGATCATGTCTAAAAGCATTTGATGTCACATGGAGATGTTTGAATCATTTTTCATGATCCAGGAAATGGGATGATAGGTGACAAGAGTCAAAGACTCTGGGAAGACATCTTAGCTATTAATAAAATCAGAACATGTAGGTGTTGATTTAAGGTATGGATGATTAAATAAAGGCGTGAAAAAAATCACCTGGGCTTGTGTTAGGAAGAGCCCATGGTTTATTTAATATTTAAATTTATTTATTTATTTATTTATTTATTTATTTATTTGGTTGCTTGAGACAGAGCTTCTCTGTAGCTTTGGAACCTGTCCTGGACCTAGCTCTTGGAGACCATGCTGGCCTTGAACTCACAGAGATCTTCCTGCCTCTGCCTTCTGAATGTTAGGATTAAAGACGTACACCACCACTGCCCGAGTAACATGTAAATTTTTTGTCACTGAATTAACAGCTGATGGAGGAAAGAGTTTTGTTTGGCTTATGATTTCTAAGGGTGAGAATGCATTATGGAGAGAGACATGGCAGCAAGTGTCAGGCATGTTGACAAGAGCAAGAAGCTGAACAAGTAGAAAGATAGATAGTGTGAACTAGAAGCAAGGCAAAAGCTGCCCCTAGGGGTATGTTTACTCCCTCATGATGGTACCACCTCTTTAAATAATAGCACTAACTCTGTATGTGTGTGTCTCTGTGTGTGCATGTGCACACATGCGTGTGCACAAATACATTAGCCTGTTGAGGACATTCTTATTCACACCACCACAACTATGTTGCAAGCTAACTTTTGCTCACCTATCTTGACTAGATTTTAGCTTACCTGTTTTTACAGATAGGGAAATTAAATAGAAAAGATTGAAAATAGTCACAGCATAGCTTCGTTTCAAAGCATGAAATATGGTGTAAAGTCTATCTAGTCTCCTATTCCAATTTATTTGGCTCACCCTGTCTCTGTAGAATGCATTGTTGTAGAATTGCATGAATTATAATAACATAAATGATTCCTAGCATTAACCATGTGGTAAATGATTACTATTTTTATTGTTTTCTTTTGTCTTTTCAAATCCTGTGTTAGGCTCTGTGTTGATGAATCCAGTGTGTCAATTTGAAGAATACCATTGGAGGGGATTGGTGTTTAAATCAGTAAGCTCCAAGTAAAGCAGAAATTCTCCATGATGTGCAGTAGGCCTCATCTAATCTTTTAAAAGTATGACTATAAATAAAAGATGGTGGCATTTCCATTGAGGGGGGTAGAGTTCTGCTTCATTTAGTCTTCTGTCTTCCCTTCCTCTGTGGTGCTCTTAGTTCTTAAGTTTGATGGCTCACAATGCAGATTTTGAACTTTTCATAATAGGTAAGATTATACACTAGATCGCTGGATAGCTCTGACTGTTAAGGGCTTCTTTCTTGTACTTCACAGGTTAAGGTCCCTGGGACTGTTCAAAATCTGCCTGTAACCGTACTCTTTTCAGTCACCCTTACAGGCAACCTAAAATCTCCCAAAGTTGTCCCCCATTCTTGGCTCTGGAATATTCTCTTCCATCTTCTTTTTACATCAACAAACCCATAATCATTCCTTTGGGCCCAATTTTGCTTTCTCCTTTTCTCTCCTAGTGTTGTGAATTGATCCCTTTGCCTCACCATTCTGTGCCTTCCTGTGTGGCATAGACACCTCTACTTCTTTAAGGACCCATTCAGTTACACTTATCACATAAATAACGTGTTTTGTACACTGAACTTCTAGAGATCAGGGGTACCTCTCACTTACTTTCACTGAGCACTGTGACAGCTGAATATCAGGAGCTGAATCACCATAAGTGCTCATGGGCCTATGACTAACCGTCTTACACATCCATGAAGGTTAATCCCAAAAGTCACCTTGATGAGATCTAGAATTCCTGGGAGCAGGATGCTTGCGTATGTATATAGGGGATTAGCTTTCTTATATTAACAGAGGTGATAGTACCTGCCTACTATGGGCAGAACCACTTCATGGGTTTTTATCCTGGCTCATTTGAAAAGGAAAAAGCAAACTGAGCAGCAGAATTTATTACAATCTGACCATCTGCCTCAAACCCCTGCTGTCTTGACTTCCTTACTATGATGGTCTGTAACTGTGAATCACAATAAACCCTACCTCCCTCAAGTTGCTTGTCAGACTCTTTTATCCCAGTGACAGGAAAAGAAGCTAAGACAGCATCTCAGTGACCACAGGTGTTGTGGCCTAGTGACTAGCCACCATCTCTATAGAGCATTCACAGGTTTTCCATATAATCTGCAGATGACATCTTGAGATGTATCTTCTGCACTCTGAGACTTGCTTCTTCTGTCTTCTCCAAATCTCAGAATATGGCACCTCATGCTCACAACTGTTCAGGCAAAATTATTTTATGTTCCTTTTTCCCTATGACTATCACAATCTGCCTGCTTTCTGGACTGTAAATCCTTTGACTGTGCCACAAAAATCCAAGTCTTGGTGGGCGGTGGT